>CAOLHI010002996.1:0-208410 GCA_948474755.1 Ctenosaura bakeri
GCACAACAGAACAGAATAAGGAAAAGTTACCTTTTTGGACCACAACTCTCAGCATTTCTCAGTCAGCATAGGAGTTGTACCCCCCGCAAAAAAAATAAATTATCCAAGCTCTAGAAAAGAGTTGAACCACTCCCTTAAGGCCTCTGCAGATATTCAGAATTTGCAAATACTAAACATAGGAGTGGAGGAGCAAATCTCAGCCCCTCCTCATGTGGAGGGCAACTTTCTGAAGGGAAGAGCCCCCTCTATCCATGAAGACTCTCCACCCAGTTCTGCTTTTTCAGGATTCCAAACTGTGTGGAAAACTTTCACAGACAGAGAGAGCTCGTTTCTTTCAGAAAGTCACCCGTCAAGCACACAGGGTGATGAAAATGTAGAGGAAGGCAAGACTAGCATACTCCCCCTCCTTGGGCATTAAATATACTTGCATGTCAAATGCAAAACAGGAAACCCCGGCTCCCATAATCCTTGGCTCTAACTTTTGAGATGCTGAACTCTCATTTCCAGAGAAGCTGGGGAATCTCAGCTCCCAGAATCCTTTCCTTCCATCTGGTTCTCTCTATAACTCAAATAGTTACATCCTACAATCGTGTACCTAAGGAACCAGTCCTTCCTTGCTCTAATACAGTAAGGTCTCTGGTGAGAAAATCTGTGAGACCCTGTGGCTCCAGGCCTTCTTCCCAGATGTTCCCTAGAGACTGGGCCAATTTTCTCCAAGATCCTGACTCAGCTTTGCTTACAAAGACCTCATTAGCGTTCATCCCAGTCCCCTCCTATCTCTTACCCATGGTGGTCCCTGTCCTTTTACCTCAGTAAAACAAATACTCCCTCAGCCATTCTGGGCCATTTCCACCTTATGCTGTTATAGCGCTATTATTCCACTTTCAACATCCTGTGGAATTCTGGGGTTTGTAGTTTACTGAAGCCAAAGATGTTCCTCCCTAAACTGCAAATTTCAGGATTCCATACGATGTTGAAAGTGGAATAATACCACTATAACAATGTAGTGTGGAAATGGCCTTAGACTCCTCACATGACAGGTAGACATTCAGCAGGCAAAACTTCTCCACCATTACTACCATCTTCATGCCGAGAACGCTGCACCCTTGGAATTTCTGCCCTTTTTAGGACAAGCCCTGCCACAAGTCTGAATGAAGTTTTTTAGTACACGAAAGAGTGTCAAATTATTATTTACTTTACCAAGTAAATTTTTATAAACAAGGATGGGAAGAAATGCTTGCGGAATTTTCTGCCTCAGGTGCCAACTTGATTGGCAATGATGTTGTACATTCTTAAATATCCCCTGGGACCAACAACCTTGGACAGAAAGGGTTTTTCTGCACTATATTGTTATAGTGCTATCATTCCACTTTCAAAACAATCTGTGGGATTCTGGGGTTTGTAGTTTCCTGAGGCCAAAGGGCTCTCTGCCTAAGAATTCTAAATTCCTCTCCTTAAACTGCAAACCCCAAGATTCCACAGGATGTTGAAAGTGGAATAATACCATTATAACAATGTAGTGCGGAAATGGCCTTAGACTCCTTACATGACAGGTAGACATTCAGCAGGCAAGACTTCTCCACCATTACTACCATCTTCATGCCGAGAAGGCTGCACCCTTGGAATTTCTGCCCTTTTTAGGACAAGCCCTGCCACAAGTCTGAATGAGGTTTTTTAGTACACGAAAGAGTGTCAAATTATTATTTACTTTACCAAGTAAATTTTTATAAACAAGGATGGGAAGAAATGCTTGCTGAATTTTCTGCCTCAGGTGCCAACTTGATTGGCAATGATGTTGTACATTCTTAAATATCCCCTGGGACCAACAACCTTGGACAGAAAGGGTTTTTCTGCACTATATTGTTATAGTGCTATCATTCCACTTTCAAAACAATCTGTGGGATTCTGTGGTTTGTAGTTTCCCGAGGCCAAAGAGCTCTCTGGCTAAGAATTCTAAATGCCTCTCCCTAAACTGCAAATCCCAGGATTCCATAGGATGTTGAAAGTGGAATAATAGCACTAGAACAGTGAAGTAGGAAACGGCCCTGGTTTTCAATCTCCAACATGCTCTTATCTCTTCAAGTCTCACCACTTGGGAGTTGCAAAAAAAACACAACACACACCAAAAAATCACAACCTACCTTTATTGGCCACTTCCCAAGCCACCTCAAAGAGGACGGCATTCTCCAGGTCAAGTTCATCTTCCCAGTCCTCTAACCCTGTCAGGGAGGTCACGGAGAGGCTACGGGCCAGCGGCATGGCTCTCGGAGGAGGAAAGAAGGCAAAGCCAAAGAAGGGATGAGGCGTCAAAGGCTCCGGGGTTTAGCCTGGAGGGAAAGAGAAAGCCGGATCATTTCAAACGTTGTGACATTCCTCGGAACCACTGGACTGAACTTTCAGAAACCCTTGGAGTCTTTGCTCACAGTGATCGCGCCTCTTCTATATCAACTCCCATCCTCCCCAGACTATCTCCAACCCTCTCTTTCCCTCCTCTTATTCTCAAAGTACTCGGAAACCTTGGCTTCCGACTGTGACAAGCCCTGGCTCGCGGCCCACCTTGTCTAAACAATTACACACCAATTTTTCTCTCCCTTCGAGAGCGTGTTCAGATTGGTGCCTCCTGTCTTCCAGAGAACCCAGGAGTCCCATCTCTTCCCCCCAACCACCCCGATCTTTTTGGAAGACAGCACTTAAGTCTTGAGTAGCAGCAACAGCTGAGACAGGAAAGATGGTTAAGCCCAGGAGCAGGAGGGTGAGGGGAGAGAGTTTGCAAGGGGTTGAAACCTGATTTCCGAAGGTAAAACAGAAGGATTGGAGCGGCTGGTTTAAAAAAGAAAAGTAATGGGAAGGACCCCTTTAATAATACAAGGGGGCAGGCAGGCCTCTATCCTTGTTTTGTATCAGACTCCTGAGTATCTTGGGCCGTTTCCGCACTAGGCTGTTATAGCGTGATGATTCCACTTTCAACCTCCTCTGGAATCCTGGGGCTTGCAGTTTCGGGAGGGGCCGGCCGGCCCCTCCCGAAACTGCAAGTCCCAAGATTCCAGAGGAGGTTGAAAGTGGAATCATCGCGCTATAACAGCCTAGTGCGGAAATGGCCTTGATCTGGGAGTGGTTGATTCAGAGGAGGAAAAGAAGTAAGACAGCCAAGTTCCTGTTCAGAAGAGAGGGCGTCCTCAAAGTCGCAGGAGGGGGATCAGGCAAGGCGGGGGCAAAGGACGAGATTTTGGAGCAGAGGGGTCAAAGCAGCATTCAATCCGGATTCCCCTAAAAATCGGCAGAAGCTGGAAAGGGGACCAGCCCTACCCATGAAGGGGAAGATCCGAGCGTCTTGCAAAGTTAGGATGGTGCACTGCGGATTGAAGCAGGGATGGGGGAGGGTGGAGAATCCGGATCTATTTCGAAGCACGCCGGGAAGTCCCACCGCACTTACCTCTCTGCAGCGGAGAACAAAACTACTGGCTCCCCCTCCACTTCCCCGCAGCAGCTCCAGACCCTGCTCCACATTGCCCCCGTCCGCTCAGGGGGCGGGGCCACGACGCAACTGGCCCCGCCCACCGCCCCTTCTTCTTCTTCTTCTTCGCGTTAGGTGTGCGAGGTTTCTTTTCCTCCTTTCGCCGCTGCCGCTCTTCCTTTGCCTTCCTGTCCGTCTGATTGGCTGGCGGGGAAGGACTCCCATCAGGCTCAATACCGGGAGGCAGTTAAAGGAAGAAAGGAAGGGAGGTTGTTGCAAGGTCTTAAAGGGGAACCGCCACTAGCAATGCCCGGGAAAGAAGATGGGGGTTGGCGGAGGGGGCGAAGGGTTGTGTAAGGTCATTTCCGCACTGGGCTGTTATAGCGCGATGATTCCGCTTTCAACCTCCTCTGGAATCCTGGGGTTTGCAGTTTCGGGAGGGGCCGGGGGCCCCTCCCAAACTGCAAACCCCAGGATTCCAGAGGAGATTGAAAGCGGAATCATCGCGCTATAACAGCCCAGTGCGGAAATGGCCATAGTGCTGTTATTCCACTTTCGGCATGCTATGGAATCCTGGGGTTTGCAGTTTAGCAAATTTTATCTTTGAAGCTTTAACATTTAAAATTTTTAAAATTCTTTATAATATTAATATTTATTTATTTGTATCCTGCCTCTCCACACGGATCGAGGCGGCGAACAACATGAAATACATTATGCATTACAAATAGCATGTAGGGTTTACAATGTGTAAAATGTGTTTACATTTTATCTTTAAAGATTTGGGGTTGCTTCCCAAATTCACCATCCATTTTGGGGCTGGAGACAGTCACGGATGAGTGCATGGCAGATGTGCATGGCATCCTCATTCACAAGTGTGCCAACGCTAAACTGCAAACCCCAGGATTCCATAGGATGTTGAAAGTGGAATGATAGCATTACAACAGTCTAGTGTGGAAATGGCCTATGAGGGAGGGTGATAATAGAAGAAAATTGGATGGAGGAAAGCAAGATGGAGGGATAAAGTATGGCTGTAGAGAGAAGCAGGTTTGTAGCCAAGTTTCCTTCAAAGGTGCTGATTAACAAGTACAAGGCATAAAAATTAAATGCTACAAATGGATAAAATTAAACTATACCATTTCATTAAAATGTCATCCCATATGCTGGGGCCATGAGGGGGAATGGGCTTCTAGAAGTTGCTGAAACTTAAGCCAAAATGGAGAACATGTGGCTCTCCAGATGTTGTTGGACAGCAGTTTGCGTCAGCCCCATTCAGCATAGGCAGTAGTGGAAGGTGATGGGAGTTGAAATGAAACAGCTTCAGCATTGGCTATGAGAGTTGCCACATGCTTCCCACCCATTGTATAGGTGAGTCAGATTTGGGTTTCTTACCAAATTCACTATCCATTTTCGGACTGGAGACATTCGGCCACAGATTGGAACATCTGATTGTGAGGTAACATACTAACAAATTATCGTTTTCTGTGCATAAGAGCATGTGGACTTTGCTTAGAACTGAAACTGCAAACCCCAGGATTCCAGAGGATGTTGAAAGTGGAATCATCACGCTATAACAGCCTAGTGCGGAAATGGCCATAGTGCTATTATTCCACTTTCGGCATGCTATGGAATCCTGGGGTTTGCAGTTTAGTCTGCAGCTGGCTCTTATATTTAGAAAAACAGACTCTTAACGTATAGTGCCATTTCCACACTACACTGTCATAGTGCTATTATTCCACTTTCAACATCCTGTGGAATCTTGGGGTTTATAGTTTAGAGGGGCATGTAGACTTCTCAGCCAGAGAGCTCTTTGGCCTCAGTAAACTACAAACCCCAGAATTCCACGGGGTGTTGAAGGTGGAATAATAGCACTATAACATTGTAGTGTGACAATGGCCTAGGACTTGGCCTAGGCTCTACATAGGGCTACCCATGTGCTTATTCCGGAAACTTCAATTAGTTCAGAATATAGCAGCCAGGTTGGCCACCGATAGACCTAAAACTGACCATATAACACCAATTCTGAAGTCTTTACACTGGCTGCCTATTAGTTTCCGGGCACAGTACGAGGTGTTGGTTCTTACCTTTAAAGCCCTTTATGGCTTGGGGCCAGCCTATCTGCGGGATCGCCTTCTCCCATATAATCCGCCCCGCACATTAAGGTCCTCTGGGAGGAATTAACTGCAACCAGTCAGAACTAGGTTGGCTGCAGTTTCCCAGAGGACCTTCTCTTTATCACCCCCAAGTTATGGAATGGCCTGCCGGAGGAGGCACATTACCAGTCTTGACTGCTTTAAAAAAGCAGTTCTCTTGCGACAGGCCTTCCCAGACTAGTACTCCACCGCCTCCCACCAACTGTCCTCCTGTTCTTTAATGTAGTCAATGTGTTTTAGGGGGCTTTAGATGGGTTGGTGGGTGGGGAGGATGGGTTATGTTTTAATTGCTTTTAATGTATCTGATATACTGTTGTAGTACCGCCTCGATCCGTCAGGAGAGGCGGGATATAAATAAATTTTATTATTATTATATTATTATTAATATTAGGAGTTACTCCAGTTATCACATCACTTGGCAAAGCTCCATTTGAAAATCACTACCTTCCTCCTCTGTAACATCTCAAGGGAGGCAGATAATATTATTTCCAGATCGAGCTAGGTTTCCTGTCAACCATTCCCCCCTCCTGCTTTTACCCTAGTATGGATTTTGAAATTTCTCCTCGTAGTGGTATGTTTGAGCTGCGATCCGTTTTGCTCACTTTGGTCATTTCCGCACTAGGCTGTTATAGCGCGACGATTCCACTTTCAACCTCCTCTGGAATCCTGGGGTTTGCAGTTTTGGGAGGGGCCAGCTGGCCCCTCCCGAAACTGCAAGCCCCAGGATTCCAGAGGAGGTTGAAAGTGGAATCGTCGCGCTATAACAGCCTAGTGCGGAAATGGCCTTTCTCTCTGTTCTCTGTTGGCGACAGACGTGAGCACGCTCACATACACGGATTTCCCCGTTTAGCCTAAAGTTATCAATGGCAGCTTTGTTGGACCAATAGGAATGTACCATCAATGCACCAATGAGCTTTCGCAGAAGCATTCTCAGGTCGTGAAAGGCACGCCCACGTTGGCCTGGCCGCGAGATCAAAGCCTAGGGCCGTTGATAGGCTTTCCTCGTCATGATAGATTGCCAAGCATCCAATAGGACCGGCTGATTTTTTAAATTGACAATCAATCGACCCAATAGCTGATTCCCTAGGCAGAAAAGGCGGTCCTTAATCCCTGAGGGACAGCTTGTCCTTCCTTATCGCATTTGACCTTGGCATTGAATAACAAAGACCGATGAATAAATGGTTATCCTGTTCTAATTCAGACTGCCATGGTTTTCTACCAATACGGATTTCCAATGATTTTAAAATGATTTACCCTCATAATGGACGTGCAAAACTCAGCCAATGAAAAAATTAAGAGCACTATGAGGGGTTTTAATATGTAACTGCCGGCTGACTCGACCAATGGGGGCAAGAAAATAGCTTTATGGGAGGTCTCGAGTTGCTGAATGCCATTCGTCCCCTCCAGTCGAATTTAACTTTTGTGTAAAGGCGTATATTTTGGGCGGGGGTTGCTTTCTATTGCTTTATTAAGCTGCAGGTAGGAAAAAGGTATTCACTCTGTACGACTAAGTCTCCCTCAGAAAGAAGGAAGCCTTCGCTGTCTCTTCTTGTGTCACATTTCCCTCATGGCAATTAATTTAGTTTAGGCCACTTTAAGCGAACGCTCTTCTTTGATTGTCAGATCAGTCAACGAATAGTATTCTATCTTCCACCCCATAGAAGTAAAGAAGCCAATGATTATGGAGAAGACGCAGACCTTTGTTTTGAGTGATATTTCGATAACCAATAGATGGTCACATATTAGTCAAAAAGCCCGCCTTTCTAGTTTAATAGGTGAACTTCGGACCAATGGCATTTCGAAACAATAGAGAAGGGGTGGGCTCCCTATTAGTGACGGACAACTCCCCCGTCCTCTGAGAACTACCAGCGCGTGCGCGTGGGAGGCCAAAAGCCCCGCCTTCTCCTCAGAATCCACCCAATGGGTTTCGAAAGTTGCTTGATGGAAGAGCCTTTCCCCTTTCTGACGAGGCGAGGTCCCGTCGGCCAATGGAAACCTAGGAGGCGGGGTTAATTTCCCCTTGTCTTGTTCTTTGAGTGACAGAAGGGCCGCCCAATAGGTTGCTCAATCCCCCCCCTCCCAAGCTTGTGCTCGACCGGACTGGGGGGAGCCGGGCCCGCGGTGCTCCCTTTCAGTGTCTCATTCGCAAGATGGCGGAGGCTGCAAACTGCATCATGGAGGTGAGACAGTGTGGGAGGGGGTGGGAGAGCCAGAAAAGGGGAAGGGAGCGCTGGGAGGGGCCCGGTCCCCTCTCCTGGGCCTCAGAGCCCCCGGCCGCCCAGAGACCCCGGCCCTTTATTCAGCTGTGGGGAGGAGGGCATGGCTCGACTGAGCTCCCTCGACCCCTTTCCCCCTAAAAAGGCCTCCCCGCTCTCCGACCCCCGGGCCCGACCCCCCACAGCGCCCCCTCTCCTCTTCTCCCCACCCCCCCTGGTGCCTTTTCCTCGCCACAGGAAGCCTTCTGTGGCTCTTTAAAATTCCCCATTGCCTCTGCTCTCCCCGGGCTCCCGCCGGCGATTTTCCTCTCGCCCCCTCCTCTGAAAATCTCCTCCCCGTGTCGTTATTGCTTTATAGGGAGCGGATCCCCCTTCCCTCGGACAGGCAGGAATCTGAGGAGAATGGGATTAAGAGGTGGCGGCGGCCGCGCTTTTATAGCATTCATTAAGCAGGTCCTGCCGTTGGGTTTCTCCTCCCTTGGGCTCCACGTTGCCTCTTCCGTCTCGCACGCGTGGTGCTCCTCTGCACCCCCCCCGCCATCCTATAAAGTTGGGCACCCCCTTTCCCTCTCCCTTCATAATTTGATTTCTTTCCTCCTCATGGTACCCGCATGGCACGCCTTGCCCCATAGGACCCCGCCTTCTCTGGCCCGTCGAGCTCCGCCCCCGCCAGCCTTGTAAGAAAGCACGCCGGCCCCATAGCCGCCGCCGCCGCCGCCGCCTCCTCCCCCTTTTGTGGAATTTCCTCTTTTACTCATCCCCGTAGCCTCTCCTGTCCGGCACCGGCTGGCTCTCTGGCCATTTATAGTGCTGTTATTCCACTTCCAACATCCTATGTGGAATCCTGGGGTTTGCAAACCCCAGGATTCCATAGGATGTTGAAAGTGGAATCATAGCACTTTTAACAGTCTAGTGCGGAATTGGCCTCTGTCGCGCAGAAATTCCCTCGTGGTTTGAGTCGATCTCACCCCTTTTTGTACCCTCCCCCCCGCGTGCCAAGCATGCAGGGATGCTCCTGAGAACACGCATAACACGTCGGCACTGTCGCCCCAATCGAGTTCTTTGTCCGAGGAGAAGCCTTCCGTCCCCCCCCCACCGCTTGCTTGAGTACTTTAAAATTATTTTTTCTGATCTCTTGGAGCTTTTCTCTTGTCAGCCGCGTGGAATATTTACTTAGGTTTGCAATATGTGGTATCAAATACTGGTGGGAGCCCCTGGCTCATGGATATTCTGCCTCCCTTAAAATCCCTCCACCTAAAGCAAATGGGCCCTGCTGACTGTTTTGGACCCTGGGCCATTTTAAAAGGGAAGGGAAGGACCATTTTTACCCCACCCATCCCAAAATGCTCTTTTTATGGAGTGCCACTAATCCTTAACCCTGAAAGGTAACAGAATTTAATTTAAATTTCCTCCACTGGTATTTGCTTGTCCCGTAGGGAGCACTGAGTCCAAAATGCCAAATCCTTTTACTTTATCAGACCTATTTATGTCCTGCTGATAAGGAGCTTTGGAATGGTGGGGAGACTGTCTGCCCTTGGATGGATAGCCCATGATGAGTGCCATGTGGAGCTGTACGCTAGTTGAGTAAAATCTGTTTTTAGGAGAGGGGATTTGCTTTGTCCTGTAGAAGAGGAGCAAGAAGAAGGAAAAAGAGATAGCTAGATTGTTTTCGAGGAGCGTGTTTATCGTGGGAAATGCTGGGGTCTTTTCTGGATTGGAAAAACTGTCAGGGGGCTTTCCTTCAAAACTTGGATGGTATGGTGGTGACCTTGGGGGATACTTTTAGAGTTAAAGCTGGGGAGGAAAAGGATGAGAGGGACACATCCATACAGGTTTGGATGTTGGAGGTTTTGGTGTGTAGGTGTCAAGAAGACAGGGTATATTTGGATGCATGGTATCCTGGAGGAGGGAAGGTGAGATTTGGATTGGAACAGTGGGACTGAGTTAGATGAGACCTGGAAAGGAAGCTGTGTGGGGCTCTGACGAGGGAAATATATGGGTGGTTGAGCTGGGGGAAGTTTCCTATGACAGGAAATTGATTTTTCTCCCGCCCATTTCACCATGTGGCATTCATTTAAACAAAGACACATCCAGTATTGGGACAGATCTTTACTGAGCCCCTCCCACCAGATTTTCTCACTGGAAAGAGAAGGGGGCAAAGGAAAAGTTTGCTTTAGGGAAGGTGGGCTTGCTGCCACCTTTTGATTCTCAATTGTTTCAATAGAACTTCTGAAAAGTTAATTTTACAGATTACATCTCTTAGAATCCACAGCCAGCTCATCTGCTGGGAGATTCTAGGATTTGTAGTTTAAAAAGGAACTTTTACAAGCATTTTCAAATAGTTTAGGAGGCAATTTGTGTTGTGCTTCGCATGTGGCTTATACCCTTCAAGTAGAGGTGAGCAAAGTGCAGGCTTCCAAAAATCATTGATTTGCAATTCCCGTTAGCCCCCATTGGAATGATCAGTGGTGAGGGACACTGTGAGTTGCAGTTCATTATCTTGAGGGCTACCTTTTGTCCTTCCTTACCTTAAAGGGTGTCCCCCCAACCACATACAACAACTCTTACCATGTTGCTTAGAAATTTTTGGAAACTGTGTCTGGCTCTTCCTCCTCTGGAAACCAGTGGTTCGATTTGTCAGTTTTGCAGGTTTGCTGCAGAATTTATTTGGGTAACTTGCAACAAACTAGGTCAGGGAATTGTTCCATTAGTGCCCTCTTAGAACAGGGCTGAATAGAGGAATGGTAATATTTTGGTAGCTTATATTATGGATGTAGTAGGGATGTATTATATAGGTGCATGAATACCAGGTGCTGCAGGCTGCATTCATGAGAAGGAACTGGCAATACTACCTTGAATATTCTTTGCCTAATAAAACCCTATGAAATTCATGGGGTCATCATAAGTCAACAGGCAACTTAAAGGTGCATACACACACCTACGTAACTAGAACTTGAAATGGAACAGAATGAAAAAAAGTGCTTTGAAGGTAACGGATATATTTGGAATGACTATTGGAAGTAAATCCGAAATGTCAAGAGTACCAAGGAGATTATCTTGAATTGAATAACCTGTGCCCTCCCATGTCCATGCTTTTTGGAGCTGATGGGCAGGGAAATCAACCTATTGCAAGGACTACTGGATCCCCATGCTTGACCTGGTCCTGTTGTTTCCTGGGTATTTCCCCTGCATACCTTAAATAACCCATGCAAATTGTTTGTCATTCCGATTTGCTTCTGTTACTTTAAAACACTTCTGGCATAACTATGGGGTTTTATTTACATTCCCCTGTGGAAATGCTGTCCCAAAACAATTAGATCTTACACCTAGCCCTTCTTTAAGAGAGGTGCGGGAAGTAGGGTGCCAGAGTGAGCAGTTATCATCTTGACCAGGGATGATGTGTAGTAAAGCACTCTGGCAGATCCCTATATAGCAACCTTGTCATTTTTTTTTTCTGGCTGACTTTTTTTTTCTATTCTCGGCATGGGATTGTGATAATCCCATAAGAGGCCTCTTTTGGACAGGAGGCGACCTTGTTCTGTGGATTGCGGTTGTTGTTGCGTTGGCTGTGACAGAAAGTGCATGCCTTACTATTGGGTGGGGGAGGCTGCCTGTCTTTATTGTAAGGAAGCTGCTTGTGAAGACCAGTCCCCATTTCTTGCATCTGTCCGTGTTGCCATGGCAATCCTGAGACCAGGTACCAAGCTCTGGAAGGAAACTTGGGTTTTCTAGCCACCAGCATCAAACATAATAGGAGCTGCCTTTGACACCTGTCCCCTCAACTCACAACCCAGTCTCTGTGTCCCTGGACACCTTTTACCACCTATTCTGCCCAAATGACAAGACCCAGTCTCTGGCTCAGTTCCCGTTGAGCTCTGAATTGACTTTATTTCCCTTGTTACTCTCTCTTTCCTAGAATTTTGTAACCACGCTGGCTAATGGGATGAGCCTGCAGACTCCGCTAGAAGATGTAAATATCCTTTGAGTTCCTGATGGCTAAACTAGTGCCCAGCCCTGGGGTGGGTGAGGCACATTAGCCCTTGCCAAATCTTTCCTATGTTGCCAGCTTGGCGGTTCACCGTCCCATAGTCCCCCTTCTCTCCCTTGTGTTTGTCCTTTGCTTTTTTTAAAAAAAAATGCCTCTTTAGTCGCTGTTCTGCTTTTATAGGCAGCTTGCTTAGCGATACTGCTCTTCTTCAAAGTCAGTAGGAAAAATTTACCACCCTCTCCCATGGGTGGCAGAAAATGCCCACCTTCTGTCCCTATTCTTCTTCCCCTGCATTCTACTCCACCTTCATTGAACTTGTTTTGATTTCTGTCCCTATAACCTTTTGATATACATACTCAGTTAATTCTCATTAGCGGGTTTAATTCATCATTCATTTCCTGCCTAGTCTGGTAGGCTGAACAGTGCAAGATTTTTTTTTTTTAATGGGGTCATGTACTGTAGTTTATTTGCAGACTGAATATTCCCAGTTCTCACTGAGTGATGAGTACTGAGCCAGGTCACAGTAGTTTATCACAAATAGTTTGGTTTGCTGCTAACATGTTTCTGTGAATATGCCCTCCGTGGAAACTCTGGAGCCTACATACCTTTGATTTAGACAATTTATATGTGGCTGCAGATAAAGTAGGGTGTTTTGGTGTAAAATCCCGGGAGTTGGGGTGGGAAGGCTCAGGAAAAAGGCATTTCCCCCATTTTTTAGGTTTGGGAAGAGGAGGGAGATTCTTTGTTTTTTCTCTTTGCTCACTGTGCCTTCATATATCTAGCCCTCATAGTTGCATAGGGACAAATCATAAATGTGAGGGTGGTTCCCCTTGAAGGTCTCAGAAAACTCTTTGGAGTGGCAAGGGAGAAACAAGGGTCAGGGGAGATCACTTCTGTGTTTTCAGTGCTGGCCAGAAGAATAGGCTGCTGTCCTTAGCCTGGCTGCTCATAGGTGCTAGCTGTATCCTTCTGACATGCTTCAAATTTGTTGCTCCTCCAGTGTTTTGTAATCCTCTGTTTCTGAGACTCTTCCTTAATTGTAGCACAACTCTCTTGAAGCACAGAAATATACATAATTTTCTCTTTCCATGTTTGTTTGCTTAAAAAACCCAATCCTACCTGGGTATACATTTGATGGAAATTAATGTGTGGGAGCAGTAGAATCTGTGGGGCAGAGAACTGGGCGGCTCTGGGTGCATTAGTGGCACATTGAGAATGTTTGACTGATTGCTTCCTTAACTTATGTTGCAGCTCCCCACTCCTGGGGTCAGTCAGGGGGTAGAGCAGCGCAGGAGGTAGGCCTATACACCAGTACACCCCAGGGTGGAAGTGGAAGGATTGCCCCCAGAGTGTCAGACAGGGGGAAGGAGCTGGGATCCATAGATATTGTAGAGCTAAGAAGACTGAAAGTGATAACAGGTTTCTGGCAAAGGACAGATTATTCCCTTGCTGCTAGATAGCAGTGAGCACCCTCAGCATCATCCTGTCTTTAAAGTAAGGGCCTTTCCTCACTACACTGTTACAATGCTATTATTCCACTTTCAACCTCCTGTGGAATCTTGGGGTTTGTAGTTTACCAAGGCCAAAGAGCTCTCTGAGAATCCTAGATGCCCCTCCCTAAACTGCAAACTCCAGGATGCCATAGGATGTTGAAAGTGGAATAATAGCACTATAATGGTGTAGTGCAGAAAGGCCCTAAGTTGGGAGAGAGGTTGTTGGAGAAGAAAAACTAATACATAGAAAAGGGAATGATAGTGGGTGTAACTTTGGTCAGTTATACCTGGCATCTATCTGTTTAGAACAGAGATGAGGAATACAACCCTCCAAATGTTCTTGGACTACAGTGCTCATAATCCTTCACAATTGGGTATGTCTGCTGGAATAAATGGCAGTTACAGACAATATTTAGAGAGCCATGCGTTCCCTTCTCCTCATGCACGTTTATTTTCTCCACTCTGCCCTGGCAGGCTTTCAGTCTAGTGATCCTAAAGTGGCCTACAGTAGATTATTTTGTGTTTGTGTATCCAGATCCCATGTGATCTTGGAAGCCAAGCAGAGTCAGCCCTGGTTAGTACTTGGATTCTGGTTAATAGTTGGACTGCCAATGAATACCAGGTGCTGTGGGGTATGTTTCAGAGGAAGGAACTGACAAAACCACCTCCTAATATTCCTTGCCTAATAAAACTCTATGACATTCATGGGGTCACCATAAGTCAACAGACAACTTAAAGGCACATACACACAGACATTGTTGCAGATCTCCCAGTGCATAGCACATATACAGTGGGACGCAAGGCTTCAACTGCTTCTCTTTCTCAAGCTGATGGTTGGTGCCAGCCGTACTGTTACTTTGGGGGAAGGAGAAGGGTAGCCTCCCAGTGGCTGTTTGGCCTTTTGGTCAGTGAATGGCATCAGAGTATTCTCTGCTTCACTTCTGTGCTCCCAGGGTAAAGTAACAGCTGGAGCACAGTATTATTCCTGGGATGAGGGAAATGTGGTTCTTGCAGCTGGTCTCCTTCAGCTGAGGATGAGAGAGGGGAAGGCAGCTTACCCCTTGCTGTATTCCCCCTTCCTGGGAGGTGGACAGTGTAATTTCCAAGTGGCTCTTCTTCATGTAGACCATAGTTCTTCGCTCCAAATTTGTAATGTTAGATTGATTCCCTTTCATCAGATTGGAGACTCACTTTCCTCAGTCCTCCACATACAATATGGGGATAATATCCATTTACCTTAGCTAAGAACCACTATTTGAATTCAATTTTGCAGTGGAGATCATGCAGGTTTCTGGACGTTGTTGGCCTGCAACCACAACACTGGTTGTGCTAACTAGCAGTTGCAGTCTAATGACATCTCGAGGGCTGTATGATTCCCATCTGTGCTTTACAGGGTGGTAAAGATTACTGTAGTGTGTCTGAAGTTCTTTGAATGCTCTAAAGTGGTGGAGATATTATCATAATTGTTCATTATTCTACAGGATCACTGTGGTGTAGTTGTCAGAATGTTGGACTGGAATTTGGGAGACCCAAATTCTAACCCCCACTGAATTATGGAATTTGCTGGATGACCTTGCACCAGTCAGTGCCATGGAGTTCTAGAGACCTGCTGGTGTTGTTGTTACAAGATGACTCCTTGAATAAGAACAAGGAAAACAGAGAGAAAGTGTAGCAGTGCCTAAGAAATATTTTACCACCTTTGCTTTTAGCACTTCTAATGGATACTCAGCCTAGTATTTAAGTGAGTCTCCTGAAGAGTGTTGTACCAGTTAAAGAGGTGGCTGACAAGAAAGCTTATCCATGTTTTCATAGTCTAAATTTGATACACAGATAATAAAGCTCATGGGGAGGGGGTTATATGTTTGTTGAAGATGATGAAGAAGGGATCAAGGGGTCAGCAGTTCTCATCCAGCCCGTGGAGGCACCTGTAGGTTTAAGCCAGTGTTTTGAATTAGACCAACTAGAAGAGTGAGTCTTTGCAGGCACAGAACAGTGCTATAGTGTATTCTCAGTGATCCACTTCCCCACAAGTCAGACCTTTCTTATCTCCAAGCACATATAACTGGGGCAGATTTGTACACTGATATATTGCTTGGTTTTGACAGGATGAGTAATCGTTGGAAAAGGTAGGAATCCAACAGCAAGCTGTAGTTTTTCTTCCTAATGGACTTTTTCAAAGTGTGAAAAAGTGACTTTTTTTTTACTACATCTTCCAGTGGCTGGGTGATTTTGGCAGTGACAGTTCAAAAGGCACTTTGACATGCTCTGGTTTTTCTTGACGAAGCTCAAGTACAGGAATGGGCAACTTGTAGCCTTCCAGATGTGGTTGGACTACAGCACTCCATTATCCCTGTGCTGCCTAGGACTGATGCCTGTTGCAGTCCAGACACAGCAGGATAACTGTGTGTTGTCTGCCCCTTACAAACATTCCCTTCCTTCCAGTACCCCAGAGGCTGACCGTACAGTTCCTACAGTACTGTACTGACAGTACAGTTCCTACATAGGAGTCTCAGCTGCTGATCTGTGGCCACATGTTATGTAGTTTTATCTTGTATTTTTATTTTCCACTCACTGTATACATTGAGAAGGTTCACTTAGACAGATCCTGAGGAAGTAAAAGCTATGACAGGTTTGAAATGTGAGAATGGTATCTTGTTAGCTCTCTTCCTCACAGTGTCGAAAGCAAAGGATGGAATGGAAATGTAATGGCTATTTTGTTGAAAATTCTGGTAAACCACATCTCAGAGCGGTGTGCCATCTGTTGTTTCTTACACAATAGTTTTTTAACTTTTTCCCTTTTAAAATGAAATGATCTGCTTAAAAATGTTATGAAGTATTGCAGGCTTCTCTCCAAAATTGTCAGTTGCAAAGTGGAGGGAGGGATCATGAAAGGTATGTGGGAACATCAATGTGTGTACTCAAGGTTAACCAACCCCAGTGCACTCTGAGCAAAAATAGCACTTTATCCAAGAATAAACATGAACAATCCCTTAAGTCAAGCTAATGCTTCAGTAGTTAAAAAAAAAAAGGAGGACATTATGCTTGTGTGATCTTGAGGTCTTCACAGCACAAAGGTGTTCACCTTCACCCAAGGGAGGGCTACAATTTGTAAAACAGATCATAGATGTGAACAGTTTTGTCCTGCATTAGGATTAATGTTTAGCCGTAGAATAGAACTTCACACTGCATCAGGAACTTCAGCGATATGTATGCGCATGGCAATGCTGTATACAGATAAGAGAGGCCAAGCTCCTGTTAGTGGGAGCAAAGGAATTCTCTCTGGGAGTAGAGTAAGATTTGGGCTGTAGGAATTTCTAAAAGTTAGTGAATTGCTGTTCAGCTAATGAAGAGCCACTATTTGAATTTAGTTTTGCAGTGGGTCACCACTGGTATTGGTGTGACTATTGCCTGACCAACAACACATGCTGTACTTCCAAAACCCAGCTTCTCAGATAACCCTGAGAAGTACTGCTATGGATCATTGCTGAAGGAATTTTCAGGTGGAGATGGGCATCTGTCAAGGATGTAATGACCATTTTTTATTCTTGCACTCTGAGGAAAGCATTAGCAAGTCTGACACAAATGGAAGTGGCATCATGTCACTTCCTGTTTGATTTTTGGATGGTTTGATTTATTTTTTTTCTTCTCACTTTTCAAATTACTTGAGGCAAAGAGTGCTGTCATTTTTCCAGCAGTTTTGAGATGTTCTTTTTTCTTGAGAGGTAACAGCCTATGAATTTTTCCCCTAGATTTTCATTTTGGGGACCATGAAACAGAAACTGTGGACCACTTAGCATCCAGGAAAGGAATGGAGGGGAGATGCTATAAGAGTTCAGTGCAGGGAGGGCTGTATATCTTTGTAAAGACTGTGTGTCATATGCCAAAGAGTCTTGCTTTCTTTTATGGCTACTGTGCCTATAGCCTTTTCCCCTACATCTATCACTGCCCATGTAGTTATACCAATCTAGTGCATCAACAGATATCTGGCCTCAGTCTGTGACATCTCCAGTGATACTTCAACTATTTGGTCTTTTTTTATTAAAAGGGTATTTATAGCTCTATCCCTCCTTCCAGCACCTTCCAGAAGTGTTGGATAACAGATTCTACCATCCCCAGCTGGCATAGTGGGTGGTGATGATGATGAGAGTTGTGGTCCAGTGCATTTAGAGGGCAATGAATAGGGCAAGAATCACTTAATCTCACAAGATGACTGAAACTTGCACGACATACAGCACAGTTCCTGTCTGATGAATCCTAAGGGGCAAAGTGGGAAAGAACGATTGCAAAGAAAGACAGTCTTGGTGGATTTGTAAGTTACAAGAAGATCTTGAGAGGCCCTGGGACAATTTAGGCCAGTTTCATCTTAATGGCCTCTTATCTTTTGCCAGGTCTCATGTACCACCCAGCCAGAAAGCAGCGGAAAGCCAACGGCAGAGGAGATGACCTCCAAGGATTACTATTTTGATTCTTACGCCCACTTCGGGATCCATGAGGTAATGGGAGCTGGATGGGGCATGGGTCATAAAGCACCTCCTTGGCAGGACGCTTGCCTGCTTAATGGATTCTTGCCTGTTTAATGGGGTGTAAAAAGTCTTTGGGAAGACTCGCTGAACATGCGTTCTTGTCTTTTTCCCACCACCCTAGGAAATGCTGAAAGATGAGGTACGCACGCTGACCTACAGAAATTCCATGTTTCACAATCGGCACCTTTTCAAAGACAAAGTGGTTCTGGACGTTGGCAGTGGAACTGGGATCCTCTGCATGTTTGCAGCCAAGGCTGGTGCCAAGCGGGTCATTGGGGTGAGCAAGGCATCCATATTCCTATGAGCCTCTTTTTTGTGATACTCTTTAACACAAATGGACAGCTATGGCCGTCCCTCCGCACCTTTACAGGCAATAATGATACAAGTGGAAGTGACATTGCATTGCTTCCATTTCTGTGTAGTGGGCTGGGATGTGGCCAAATTTGAGGTCTTTTTAGGACACACTAGAGGCTAAATGAGCATAAACTGCTTTTTGTGGCAGTTTGGGTAGATTTTGAGCATTTTTTGGCTGAAAATGTTTTAAAAATGGGAGTCTGTTGGCTTTCAGATCCCAAAAAAGAGGCCAAGGAGCCTCATATTGGCTACATGTTTGCCTCTCTAGGGTGATGGGTTTGATGAAGACTAGATGATAGCAGGCAGCATGGTCTGGGTTCTGGTACAGAGCTCAGAAAAGTTACTTTTTGAACTACAGTTCCCAGAATCCTTCAGCCAGCGTAGCTGTTGAGGGACTCTCAGATAAATAGTCCAAATGTAACCTTTCCCAACTCGGTTGTGCAGGAAACTAAATAAATACTGCAGCCACAAAACCAGTAGTACACTGTGGAAACAGACAATACCTCTTGAATAAAAGGGTGGATGGATAACTGTTAAATCTGGCTCAAGTTTTCTTTCATACAGAATTTAGGTTACTGGAACAGACAGATAGACCTCATGGTAAAATTTAGTTTGGTGGGGAAATTATTTAAATGCTTTGAGACTGTGGAGAGGAATTGAATATTACTGGTGCCGTCCTTTCTGGTTTTAAATCTCTGGGAAAAGTCTAATCTCTTTTTTCTGAACAATCTTTACCAGAAAAACCTATTCATTCATCCCCCTTGATTTTGCAATAGAACATGTATCTGATGTTCTCTTTTGCGTTGTGATCAACTAAATTCTGTTCTTTGTTAATAGCAAGCCTTTCTGTGTACTCTGTTGAAACAATGTTTTGTAGTGTGGCACCTCAGAAATAAGTATTTTTGCTGAGTGAACAGGAAAAGGATTGAGAAACATTTTTACTTCTGTACAATGGACTGTGATATGAGACTTCTCTCTTTTTGGAACCACTCTTAACAGATTGAATGTTCCAGTATCTCCGACTATGCCGTGAAAATTGTCAAAGCCAATAAACTCGACCATGGTGAGTAATTTCTTTTTAGATAGCCCTTGTCTGTACCTCTGAACTTTGGCAGCATTTTACTTGGACGTGAACATGTCTTGTAGGCAGCTCCACCTGCACAGTTGAAATAAGTCTTTCATTGGTCCCTCATTGTGTCTCAGAATATCTAGCGCAGGATGTTTCATTGCTGCAGGATGTATACCCCATCCATGTGAGACTTGGGTCAGTTATGTTTTTCCCTGTAGGTAGTTTCCAGAAGGACTGTTTTTCTCCAGTTCCTTTTTTATTCTTCTGTCTCTCTTTAAATAAAAGAATGAACATTTCTAAACAGGGCTGTTCTGTGGCTGTAGGTTTTTTGAAAAACTTTCTAATTGTGTAGGAGAAGGCTTATTACATGGCCCTTCGTCTCCACCCCCTTAGAGGAAGCTGTGACTCATGCCTGGGTCATTTCTTGTCTTGTGACTCCTGCAGCCTTCTCCTGGCTGGCCTTCTGTTTGGAACCTCCTCCCCCTCGTATCTCTCTTTAGAACTCTGCTGCCAAAATACTTACTCTTTCATCATACTAAGGATGTAATGTCTCTCCTTTCACCTTAGCCTTGCTTTCTCATTGTTCTGGAATCCTTTTATAATAAATTTCATACTCTTCCCTGCTCCTGTACCCATATCTCTGGCTCAGCTCCACTGTTGACTTTCTGAAGCTCTTCAGCTTCGGTGTTTCTCTCTTGCTACCCTGTAGGGTTGGATCTGTCTCCCAAATACTCTTATGCTGCTGTTGTCTCTTAAAGTTGAGAAGTTTTATTTACTCAATTGGCTTATGTTTTCCTTCCGTGCCATCCTGCATCTTTTTCTCCCATGAAGTGGTCTCCATCATCAAGGGCAAAGTGGAGGAAGTGGAGCTGCCTGTGGAGAAGGTTGACATAATCATCAGTGAATGGATGGGCTACTGCCTCTTCTATGAGTCCATGCTCAATACCGTCATCTATGCCCGGGACAAGTGGCTGGTGAGTTTTGATTGTATTCTCATTAATTACTGAGTCCAAAGTGGTGCCTTTGCCTTGTTCTTTCCTTATATTGGATACTGGACTGCTGATAAAGGCTCTCAATTGAATAGTGATAGCTTAAGTGACAGAACAGGGACTGTTCCTCTCTTGAAGAACCTTGAGATTGAATACGTGGTGGTGATAATGATGATGATCATCTTCATCATCATTATTATTTAAGTTGGGTATTACCAAGAAACAAAATGGTTGAATCTTTGCTATTACAGTAGAACAGTGGTGGAGAACCCATATCCCTCAGCCATGAAATCTTCATTGAGGTGATCTTGCTCCATAATGAGGAAGGTGCCGTTTCTCCTTTCAAAAGGTCTCCCGTCACTGATGAAGTCTTACCTCTGGCAACAGCAATTATCCCTTCCCTCTCCTTGTAGTCCATTGGTTAGGAAGGAAGAGAGAAAAGAGTAACTGAAAGAAAAGAGATGAACCCTCTAATTTGTGCTCTGCCCCTACCTGCCAATTGCATGTCTTCCACATATCTCGGGAGACATTACCACTGAAGGAGTTCATCCATTCAGGGAAAGCCCTTGCATACCATGTGAATTTTATAGGTATAGGCTTTCCTCACTTATCTGACAGGGACCGGAGTGCTGTCGGAAAATGGAGTTGGTTGAAAAGTGGAACTCATGTACTGTACTGTAGGAAGCATGAGGCTCACTTGGGACTGACCATGCACACACTGCTTCCAAAGTCTCTCAGCCAGCTTGGCACCTTTTTTCTCCCCTTTCAGCTCGCTTTATGACCAGCATGTGCTTGTGAATGGTCCCAAGTGAGCCTCTGTAGGCAGGAAAAACTGGTGAAAGAGGAGAAGCCCCATCAAATTAATGTAATGTGTCCTTAATCTGGAAGCACTGGAAGAGCAAGTTGTCAGATAACAGGGCGTTGAAAGGCAGGGGTTCCTGTACTCTGTTTTCCGAAGATCTGTTCCTTGTAGTGCTCTAACAACTTTGGTGTTTGATAGAGAGCTGTAGAACTGGGGAGAGTTACTTGGTTGAACAACAGGTCCCAGAATCCCCAGCCCACCAAGTCTGGAAGGGTTGGTTTTTATCACTGGTTGTTTAGAAGCAAGTGCTAGATTAGATTTCATTCTTAATCAGTTACTGGGAAATTTCATTGAAAGGACTCCTAAGAATAGAAGCAAATAGGGTCCTCATCATGCAGCAAGCGTGTTCCAGGGAGAACTTAAAAGCTATTTTGTGTAGGGCAACAGAAGTGATTTGGAATTAACCCAATCAGTGAAAGGTTAAAAGGTGAGTTGCCTTCATGTAAATGTTGTTAGCTATTGCTTCTAGAAATGGTGAGGATCAGCCCTCCTTGAAGGTCACTTCAGAAATTAAAACATGAAACATTGTTACTGTCATAACTGTTGGTGTGAATGCAGCTTGAAACTAACAGGTAATTATTTGCTATACATGCCTAACTGTAACTTCATGGCTGCTAAAGTCTTAAGAGTGAGATCCTGAGGCAGTTACCTATTTCTGTTCTTCATCATTCACACTGGGACACTGCTTCAAGGGAAAGAAACTCTTTAATCTTCAGTTATTGAGCACAGGGAATTGGATTCTGCAAGGAGGGACAGGTTATAGGAACTTAATCAGTCCTAACACCTTCCTTCCAAATCCCTTTTGTTCCAGACTCCTGACGGACTCATATTTCCAGACCGTGCTACACTGTACATTACAGCTATTGAAGACCGGCAGTACAAAGATTACAAAATCCACTGTAAGTAGCAAGTCACACTGCTGTGATTTACAAAGGGAAAGACCAGGTCGGAAAAGGGAGGATGGCTAGAGATGGGGAATATTTGGGACAGAGTGTTAAACCAGTTCATGACAGGACAGAGCCTCCAGCTTCTGACCATTTCCTTCCATCATAGTGCATCCCAGCCCCAACGCCTTTAAATGAGGACATCTGTGATTCTTCTGGAGTGTATGGGGAGGTCTTTAGGAAGAGGACGATGATTTCCCAGAAAGGGGCTTGCCTACAGATACAGCTTTATTATATGCTAGAGTGGAATGAACAGCAGCACGGAGACATAGAAGGCGTTCTGGGTGAACCCTTGCTACACTCGAGATGCAGTCAGGCCTTCTGTGCCTCACTTCATACTCTGAATGAACCAGCTATGTGCATCTGGCAAGAGCAGCACCTGCCATATTTACCTCATCTGGCACACTGGGGTTCCCAGTCTGGCCAACAGAATTTCAGTGGTTACTCTGCCTCCTCCCTGAAACTGTTTTCAAAGCCTCACTGCTTTAAAGGAGACAGAAACAAGAAAGGAAATGGTGCTGAAGCCTGGAAACCAGATTGGCTCTCCCACCTCATCTTCTCCCTTGTAGGAAAGCAAAGAGGGAGTGAAGCTGGGTCCTTGGACAAAGCACTGGGTTTGCCTATGGAGTTAGTGATAAAAATCCAGCCCATTGGCAGGACATGAAGCAGGAATGGTTCAGGATCTGCCCCACTATTCCAAATCAGTTACCCACTCCAGTCCATTTCCTCCAACATCTCCTAGGAATATCTCTGAGGACAGACATGCAGGGGTCCTAGGTAGACAGGTGGCTGGGCTAAAGGGTTACCTGAAGATAGAAAGCTTGAAAACTCCTAGTTTAGCCCAATCTTATGGGGGAGCTTCTCTTTGTTTTGCCCATTTTTAAGTGAGGGTGGTTGGTTGGTTGATTGGTTGGTGGCCAAGGCCTTGCAGGACCCACTTCCTCCCTCCTTGATCTGTGTTTTTTACTACAGGGTGGGAAAATGTGTACGGCTTCGACATGTCATGCATCAAAGATGTGGCAATCAAAGAGCCGCTGGTGGATGTTGTTGACCCAAAGCAGTTGGTCACCAATGCCTGCCTCATCAAGGTACGACTGGCTGGAACAGCAGTTCCCTTCTGCCTGCTTCAATTACCACTGCTCCTGAGTGCTTTATAAAGCAGGAAAGATGGCTTAGCCAACATTTATGCTGTTTGTACAATGCAGTTCACCTTTCTGTCTTCTGGAGGGGAGAGAAGATAGCATCTCCCCCAGCTCATACCCAATCTCTGGCTCTTCAACTGCCCACAAGCCCTTGGAGGGCCACCCCACCCCAAACGCCCCTGTGGGAGTGTGGGGAACAGTTTTACTATCTTTAGGGGCTTATAAGGGACTTTTTTCAAAATGAGAAGTATCCAGATATTTTTTTTCAGGGGGAACAACATCTTTAGATTGTTCCCCCTCCAATTTCTGTAGAGCAGGGATAGGAAAGTACAGAGCCATTTTTGTGGCCCCTAGTGTTCAAAAGATTTTGTTTCCCTAGGGGATGTGGTAGGTGATTTTGCCATTGCCCCTCCCACATGTGGGTCATTTCCTATTGTAAAAAAGTGGCTTCTCCTGGTCCTAAAACAGCCTGAAGGGGATAAAAAGATGGCAGTAATACCCCCATACTTCCTGGGAGGCAAAACAATTTTTGATCAATTTCCATAGAAATTGCCATTAGAGGCTTTGGTGAGTGCTGTTGCCCATAGGGGATTTTTTTTTGTTCATTAACATTCAGAGAGCCTTTGGGCTGCATGCTGCCCATGGGCTGAAGTTGGCCCAGCCATGTTCTGTAGCAACCTTGAAGGCTGGGGAAATGGTTCGCTTCCACCATTTGTTGGCTGTGCTACTGCTGTTTCTTCAAGGCTTGCTAAGTGGAAGAGACCTTTGTTCACAGCCTGGCTTTCATGACCTCACATTGATCAGCCCCTTGATAGGTGAGCATTGTAGTGAGCACAGTGCAGAACTCAAGGTAAACATGGTGCCAGCCAATAAGTTTTTAGGTTAATAGAAGAAGAGGAAAGAGGAGGGTAACATATTCTCCTCTCAGTACTGGAGAATGCAGACAGAAATTTGCCTGTTGCTGAAGCAGGTGGATAGGCTTTCTTGCATAAGTTACTTGCTTGGCAGGTACTTTTTTGGCAATGTGCCTGTGCTTGCTCCCTTTGGGCTGCAGCTGTTTAGTGGTGGAAGTGGATGTCTGCTGATGGATTCTACAGGCATACTGCTGGGAGCAGATGGATAGAAACAGAGTTCAAGAAGCAGAAACAGTAACAAAATGCTGGATGAGTCTGCCTTGTAGGGCCATCAAGAGGTCTGTCTTGGAGGTTTTTCTGCCTTTCCATAAAAGAGATGCATCAAATCTTTCAGACCTGGTCCAACTACTGAGGCCATATTAGGGAGGACAGTCATCTTGCATGCTTCTGCTTACCTCAAGTTTCCATTAGTTCCATTTGCAGATGGCCTTGTTTTCTCTCCAAAGAGTTCGGCTACAGGGCCACAAGAATTATGGAAAAGAATGTGTCATCTTGGTTAAATAAGGGATGCTGATGAATGTGTGTCTGTGCTAACCAGATTTATTGCCATTGCTTACCCATTCTCCTTTCTCTCCTCTCATGGCTGGCAGGAGGTAGATATCTACACAGTGAAAGTGGAAGACCTCACCTTCACATCACCCTTCTGTCTGCAAGTGAAACGGAATGACTACATTCACGCCTTGGTCGCCTATTTCAACATAGAGTTCACCCGTTGCCACAAGCGCACTGGATTCTCCACCAGTAAGGGACACAGCCTTGGGTTGGGAATTGGGGAAGGAGACACATTGAGTTCAGTGTATTCCATGCGGGTGCTTTGATCTTATATTGCAAATATTCTGGGAACTCGGAGAAGTGGAACTTTAATTTCAAAATATGCTGCCTTAAGAACTTAGCAAGTAAATAGATGGCTACTGGCTAGTATTTTGGGGAAGAACGTGCTGTTGTTGGCAAATAGGTGGCTCAGTTGTGGCCACAGTCTAGTCTAGTCAGTGATTGTGTGAGGGACCTTCCTCCAGCCTAGAAATTCATCAAGATTTTAAGAAGTGGAGATTGATTGCAATAAAAAAACTCCACCAGTTTTGCTGGGCAGGGTGTGTGTGTGTGTGTGTGTGTGTGTGTGTGCGCGTGCGGCTAAAGTTAACTAAAGCTGAACAAACAGTAGTGAATGCTGTCATGTGCGTGCTTGCCTTTTCCCCCAGGGTATACTTCCCCATTGACTTGAACTTGTTACTCCCCAGGTCCAGAATCTCCTTACACCCATTGGAAGCAAACAGTCTTTTACATGGAGGATTACCTAACAGTGAAGACGGGAGAGGAGATATTTGGCACCATTGGCATGAAGCCCAATGCCAAGAACAATGTGAGTCATGAAATGTAGTCCTTACATTCTGTGTGTGCCTCTGGCAACTTCTGCTACATCACTCCCTCTGGTAGTGGTCAGGTACTGAGTGCCAGCAGAAGCCTGGGCCACTGAGAAATAAGAGGGACATACTAGCATGCTTGGGGAATTAAAGAGAGCACAGAGGTTTGGTGAAATACTCTTTTATAAAACAACAACAACAACTAGTGGGCAAAACAGTGCAGAAAGATCTCATTGTCTTTGGTAAGCCCTGAAATAAAATGTTTCATTGATGTTGGAAACAGGAAACTGAGGGCTGGGGGAGAGACAAACTGAATAGTCTGCTGGAAGGGAGGGCAGTTTGCTCTGAACAAGAGCAGTGTGCAAAGAAATACTTTGTACTATGGTTAAGGTGTGTGTTGGACTGTGATTGGCAGCTGGCTTTTTGCATTTGAATGTTAAGGGTGATAATGGTATCAGGTCTAGTGCATTCTTTCTCCCCCCATCTCAACATCTTTGCCTCACTTTTCTTAGAGACAGGGATGTAGAGAGGCCAGCCAGTTCTGTTGCTATTTTCTAAAGTCAAAGAATTCTGAAGGCTGAGCAAACCAAGTACAGAGCCTTGATAGGGAACCTGTGGGACTCCCAACTTCCAAAATCTCCAGCCAGCTAATTATCTGGATGGGAGTTATAGTTCTACAGCATCTGGAGGACCACAGCTGTAAAGTATGATGAGCACTAAACATTGTGAGCCCCAACTCTTCTGTATTCATTAAAAAGTCTCCAAACTACTCAATCAGTTGGCATCAAGGAGCTATCATGTCAAACCCTGTAGGATGCATGTTTCAGTGTGATAATTATATGATATTAACATATCCATTATTGCTCATTGACTTTAGAAAACATTCTACAATTTGAATCTCTCTCAGCATTCACCTCATTGACTCTATAATGCTTAGCATGTCATTCAGTGGCATCAAGAGTTCAAACGTGAGGGATTAAAAAGGTTAGGGGATAAGGAGATAAAGTGTGTAGCTATCAGCAGATGCTCTAGGACTGAGGCATGAGCTTTCACATGTTTGTGAATGAACCCTTTCAGTGACTCCAGCATGAGCAACACTCTGCTTTGAACTGGAAACACGTCAATGTGCTGAGAAGCTTTACAAGAGCTTGAGTTGTTCCTTACGGGGGAAGGGAAGCACATGCACCCCGGCTTTGGAAGGAGGAGAAAGGTGGGGCTTGTGATACGAAAAAGTGACTTGGGGGAAGTAAACACATTTTGCATCATATCTTTCCCTTTTCTGTTCCATGTGCAGCGAGATCTGGACTTCACCATTGACCTGGACTTCAAGGGCCAGTTGTGTGAGCTATCCTGTTCAACGGATTACCGGATGCGTTAGCCCACCTGCCTCCTCGGCGGTTTTTTCTTCTCCTCCTCCTCCAGCCAACCTTGCGCCCAGAGCTAACTTCCCCTTTTGTCTTCTTCAGTTGGCGTATCACTAATTCATTTCATTGTGTAGTTCCCTGTTGCCGCAACTCTGGGCCAGCAAGGAGAGGGTCAGTATTACAGGCTGGGGGGAAATAGCCAAGAGCCCCCCACAACTCCATTGCCCCTCATTTTCAGCCCCCCTCCCCTAACCAGGAACTGAGGCTTTTAGCACAACTGAAGACACACACACGTGGTTCGTCCATCCGTCCGTTTGTTCTGAGGCCGGAGTGCTGACTGCAGACTTCCATCATGAATTTTTATTTTTATTGTTAGTTGAAATCATTGTTGGTCTCCTCTGCCAAACTGTATTGCCTAGAATTATTCTCCCTCCCACCCCCTTTTCAGAGTCATTCTGCTCCTCACCATCTCCTCTCCTCTCTAGAGCAAAAACGCTGCTCGGGTTTTTGGGGCACACACCTCTATCTGGCATTCAGTCAGGGGGCAGGGTGGGGGAATGGATATCCCAATTTGTTTATTTTAATCAAGAGGGAATATGGAGGTGTGTGGGGGTGGGAAAAGCCTCTCCATTTTGTGGGTGTTGTTTTTTCACTGATAGTTTTGTACTTCTCCCTCTCAAATTCCTCATTTGGATGTGTGGGGTGGGAGTTGTTTTTTTTTTAAACCCTTGCCCTTTGAGAGCTGACATCTTGTGACTTTCATAACTTATGGTTTTTATATGGTTACATTCATGAGGGAAAAAAAATAAAGAGGTTGAAACCAGGTATTTCCCCTGTTTTCTTTGGAACTGTGACATATTTATGTTCAAAGAAGGTATCTTGCCCTGTGATCCTATGCCACCACTCTTATGGCTGGCAGAGCAGGAAGCAACTATAAAGGGCAAAGTGACGGGTTGTTTCTGAGAGAAGTCCAGAAGCACAGCTTGGGAAAGACTGTCCAGTATCTGGTGGTGCTGACTGGGGCAGGTTGTCTGTAGTCCAAAAAAGTGTATTTTTAAAAAAGGTAAATTCTCCAGGCTGTTCCCAGAATCAACAGATTGACAGCCAGGACGTGCTTTACTTAGGTGTAAGAGAAACTTTGGCCCTCAGCTCTCAGAAGCCACAACAAAGGAAGAGAAGTTGGACCCTTATTTGTTATTGTGTGCCTTCAAGTCATTTACAACCTATTGCAGCCCAAAGGTGACCCTGCCATCAGAGGGTTTTCTTTTTTTTAAAAAAATTAATTTTATTGTGGTTACATTGTATAAAACAACATTTCTCATTGTACATGTTACCGAACTATTACCGCTGTCTTCCACTCCTCTCTGAATTTCAATACTGTTATTTCATTGACGTATCAACATTATGCATCAGATTACATTTGTTAACATACAAGATAGATCCTGCTCTTCGACCTTTCTTTACATGTTCCATGATATTCCACGATTTTTACTTCTAACTACTCATGCTACCATGAATTAAGAATTGTTACCTGTCAACACCCGACCCATTTCCAGAACAATTTGCCATTCTTTGTTAATGTCATCATCTGATTTTCCTTTTAATCTCTGAGAGACTATATCTGCATTCTGAGCCATCAGAGGGTTTTCTGCAGCTGAGAGTGTGTGACATGCCCAAGGTCACCCAGTGGGTTTCCTTGGCCAAAGGGGAACTGAACCCTGGTCACCAGGGTCATAGGCCAATGCTGGTTTTCGCTCTGAAGAGGTACTGTTGGTTTAGATACCATACTTTTAAACCACTAAAGAAATAGGATTGAAGGGTAGTAGAAAATTTCCTGTAATAAATCAAGCCCAGTTAGTTATTTGTATTGCCATGGGAGCCTACGCAAACTGCCCAACATTGAGAAATCTGTCAATTTTGACATTTCTCTACTAGTGTTGTTTTTTGATGGTGTCTTTTGGCTCTGTTCATACCTTAGCCCAGAGCTTTCCAAACTTTTTGTGTTGGTGACCCACTTTTTAGACACATTATTTCGTGACACAATAATTCAGTAAGTAATTTGGTAAGTGAAGGCAGCCCCTCCACCCTAGCCTGGCCCACCATCACTGCTGCCCTCTCTGGGTCTTCCTCCACGTGGGGCAGGCTTGGTGGCATTAGGAGAGACAGCCCCTCCACCCGAGCCTGGCTGTTGCTGTTGCCCTCACTGGGGTCTTCTTTAGCCTGGGGTGGTGGGAGAGGCAGCCGCTCAATCTGGGCTGGCCCGCCACTGCCGCCACCCTTGCCAGGGTCTTTCTTGGCTTGGGGCGGCTGCAGCACCAGCTGGAGAGGCAGCCCCTCCACCTGGGCCTGGCCTACCACTGCTGCCCTCACTGGGGTCTTCCTTGGTCTGGGGCAGCAGCCAAGGCAGCTCCTCCACCCGTTACATTCGTGCAACACACTAATGTATTGCAATGCACAGTTTGAAAAGCTCTGCCTTAGCCTAATTTCTACACTAACTGTCAATACAGTGTGCCCTTCATATATGCAGGGGTTCCATTGCAGGAACCCCCATGTTAAACAAAAAACACAAAGTGGTTCATTCCATTATAGTCAATGGCCACTGTGGGTACCTGCCCATGCCACTTCATGTGACCTTACATTCATGTGTGCGGAGGTTGCGTGAGGGACAGCTGCCTGTATATGGTTGTCTGCCTAAGGTGAACCTATCATGGTGTTTCCTGGGTCTGAGCGAGGAACTGAACCCTGGTCTCTAGGGTTGCAGTCCAACACTCAAAACAACCACACTACACTGGCTCTACAACCAATATCATAGTCAACAATTGGTAAGCTCATTGACTATGAGGCTCTGGAAAAGCTAGAATTGGATTACAACTTCCCAAATCCCCCTGCCAGTAAGTTCTGATAACAAGTGAGCCACAGTCAGTTGCAAATATAACACTACTTGCTTTAAACACTGAAATTCTGGGTTTCATTCTTCAGACTTTTCAACACATAACAAGCACTGTGACACTGGGTCTTTTATGCTAAAATGTACAATAGCATTCTCTACATTGGGCTGGATCTAGACTTTCCCACCACTTTGAGTAGACTCACTGCAGTCAGTTAGACCTAAAATAGTTTGAACAGATTCACTGAGGCTAGCTTAAATCTCATGGACTAAGTATGTTAAATCTTGATTCCATGCACAATAATTTGCAGTATCTTTGAAGCTTTGTATACACAGAAAGCTCCCCTCATGAGTGAATAAACTGTCCAAGATGATATGCTGTGGACAAGATAGTTTTACCCACTGCTTGTATATGCATACCATATTAAAAGATGCTTTGCAGTTGCATAATGATGTCAGTAGTTAAACCATTTTGGATGGATTAACTGGTTGTGATCTTTGCAACACCCCTGTGAGTGTTATGGTCACTGTACTGCGGGTGCGGGAGAGAAATTAAGCTCATTGAAAGATTGTTCCCAAAGTCTACCTTGTGAGCTCAAAACCCAGTGACTTATCTGTTATGCTGCACCAGGATAAAGTGAGCTGGTTACAACAGACATTGATGCCAAGAGTTTGGTATAGTTGGACACGTGCCAGGTCCCATGCCTGCCCACCACCAGGTGAAACACTGCCAGTCTTCTGACTCCTCTTTCTTATTGTTCCAGTTCACCTATTCCCTTCAAGCAAACAGTAAGGAGGAGGAACAATCTTTCCATGTCATATCCTTTCCCCCTCTGGCAGGTTGTATTGACTTGAGCCTCAGGGTTCGGTCTTGTCCCCCATGCTATTTAACATCTGTATGAAACCACTGGGAGAGGTTGTTGGGAGTTTTGGGGTTCATTGTCATCAGTATGCAGATGACACCCACCTTTATTACTCCTTTCCACCACAAGCCAAGGAAGTTGTCTTGGTCCTAAACCAGCACTTGACTTCAGTAATGGACTGGAAGAGGGCAAACAAATTGAAACAATCCAGACAAGACAGAGGTGCTCCTGGACAGTAGAAAGGCAGATCAGGGAATAGGGATTCAGCCTGTGTTAGATGGGGTCACATGCTCTCTGAAGACACAGGTTTGCAGCTTGAGAGTGTTCCTGGATTCAACTCTGAGCCTGGAAGCCCAAGTCTCAGCAATGGCCAAGAATGCATTTGCACAATTAAGGCTTGTGCGCAGCTGTGCCCATTCCTTGAGATGTCAGACCTGGTCATGGTAACACATGCCTTGGTTACATCCCGGCTGGATTACTGTAATGCGCTGTATGTGGGGCTGCCTTTGAAGAGTGCTCAGAAACTCCACCTGATCCAAAGAGCTGCAGCCAGGTTGTTAACTGGAGCTGGTTACAGGTAGCACATAACATCTCTGCTGCAACAGCTCCACTGGCTGCTGATCTGTTTCCGGGCACAATTCAAAGTGCTGGTGATGACCTTTAAAGCCCTACACGGCTCAGGTTCAGGTTATTTGAAGGACTGTATCCTCCCCTACGAACCAGCCCGAGGGGTTGAGATCTGCAGGAGAGCGCCTTCTCAGTGGCTGCTCCCCAGCTCTAGAACTCCCTGCCCAAAGAGGTTAGACTGGCACCCTCCCTGCCTACCTTCAGGAAACAGCTAAAAACATTCCTCTTCCAGCAGGCATTTTAAATGTAATTTCTATTGGTGCTGGTTATTTAATTGATATTTTAATGCTGTTTTTGTATGTATTTTAACATGTTTTAATTATTACTGTGGTTTAATTTTTGTTTTAACTTTTGTATATCACAGTTTTTAATTATATTTCTTTTAATGGCTGTAAGCTGCTTTGAGTCCCCTCAGGGATAAAAATGATGATGGTGATGATGATATTGCTTGGAGGGAGGGAGAGGGATGAAAATATACAGCAACTACAGCGGTGAGAAGGGAGCTGCTGAGACAGCCCTGCAGAAGTATCCTCCTGAACTGGAAAACACTATTTGACAGCAGTTTTCTCCATACTACTGGATCAATTTATTGGGAGCACAATAGAAGACAGAAATATTTTATACAAATACACTTCACACTTTTTATTGCACATCACCGAATGAGATAGAGTCCCTCCATTGCACAATTGCACCCTCTAGTGAAAGATGCCAGATTAGTTTGACACAAACTAAAAAAAACACACACCAGAAGCAACCAATCAGAATAGCCTATCAAGTTGCAGGGTATGCCCAGGGATGGTAGCAGTGCCCGTTTTGGGATGCCAACGCTACTTCTCCAACGGTGCATAGTTCAGCAGTTTCTCAATCAAATCCACGTGCGACAGAAGCATCCGCCGACAGCAGTAGCGCTTTAAGCCAAGCGCATCCAATGCATCCCTGAGAGAGACAACGGAAAAATAAATAGATGTGATGTGTCTCTCCAGAAGTTTGCTTTGGACAATTTGTGTTTATGTCTCTTTTCTTCACCTAGGGCTGCCAAGTCCTCTATAGTCCCCTGCTATGTCTTTTCAAAAATAAAACCTGAATGGTAGAGATGAGATTATAAATGCGTATTTCTAGGATATGAGAAAGTTTCATCCACTGTTTCTTACAGTAACAGCTACACAGCCAGCACATGCAGAGCATGGCACCTTTCATTCTGTGGTAGATTTGATGGTGCATCAAATATACCCTTTCTTGGAGAAGTATGACCTAGATAGAATCCTGGCAACATTCAGGCTAAAGAACAATGGTGTATCACACTGAAAGGTGAACAAGAATCTCTGAATGGCTAACTCCCTCAAAAGTTAGCTGAGGCTACCATACTTCAGATATATCATGAGAAGACATCATTCATTAGAAAAGATGATAATGCTGGTAAAGGGGAAGGCAGGAGGAAAAGATAAAGACCACATGACAGGTAGATAGACTCAATCAAGGAAGCTACGGCCCTGGCTTTGCAAGACCTGAGCAGGGCTGTTGATGACAGGGTGTGCTGGATGTCTCTCCTTTACAGGGTTGCCTAAGTTGAGGCTGACTTGATGGCAATCAACAACAGCATTTATATCCATTTTTTGATCCAATCAGCTTTGGCCAGTGTACAAGGTCTTTCCCTCCCACCCACTTGACTCCTGTAACAACCTTCTGAGATAGGTTATGCTGAGAGGCTGAGGTTGCCCCATGCTAGGTGCAGATGGGCCACTGAGTTTATATTCCACAGAGAGATGTGTATGTATGATCCTTCCATTAGAATCATAGAAATGTAGAGTTGGAAGAGACCACACAGGCCATCCAGTCTAACCCCCTGCCATGCAGGAACACCCTCAAAGCACTCCCAACAGATGGCCATCCAGCCCCCGCTTAAAAACCTCCAGACTCCACTACACTCCGAGGCAGCATATTCCACTGCTGGACAGCCCTGACTGTCAGGAAGTTCTTCCTGAGATTCAGGTGGAATCTCCTTTTCTGCAGCTTGAATCCATTGCTCCTTGTCCTGGTCTCTGGAGCAGCAGAAAACAAGCCCTCTCCTTCCTCTATGTGGCATCCCTTCAAATATTTAAACATGGCTATCATGTCCACTCTTAACCTTCTCTTCTGCAGACTAAACATACCCAGCTCTCTAAGTCTATCCTCATAGGGCATGGCTTCCAGGCCTTTCACCATTTTGGTTGCCCTCCTCTGGACCTGCTCCAGCTTGTCAATATCCTTCTTGAATTGGGGTGCCCAGAACTGGACACAGGATTCAAGATGAGGTTTAACCAAAGCAGAGTAGAGTGGTACCAGTACCTCCCTCGATCTAGACACCATCCTCCTATTGATGCAGCCGAGAATTGCATTGGCTTTCTTGGCTACCGCATCACACTGCTGACTCATGTTCAGCTTGTGGTCTATGAAGACTCCTAGATCCCTTTCACACGTACTGCTATCCAGCCATTACTTGCTTTTAAGCACGCTCTTAAGAGAGTTTCATTTCTGCAAACTTTTAAGCTAGTAGGGCCTTTTGCTTGCTTTACATGTTTCACTGTTCTTATTGGCTGTTTTACTTAACTGTATTTTAATGAATTTAGTCATGACATTGCTTTACTAAAATCTGCATGCCATGAAGGCACCAGATCCTGTCTGATCTTGGAAGCTAAGCTGGGTCAGGCCTGGTTAGGACTTTGATGGGGGACTGCTGAGGAATGCCAGGTACTACAGGCTATATTTCAAAGGAAGGCAATAGCAAACTGCTTCTGAGTATTCGTTGTCTAAGAAAGTCCTATGCAATTAAAGGGGTCACAAGTGGACATGAGGTGCATGTGTGCACACACACACGCACACACAGTTTTCATTATAAAATTATGGTACACTGTGTTGAATTTACAGCTTACAGAAAATCAGGGCAGAAATTCTAATGCACACTGAGAAAACAAGAAAATCTCCTTACAAGCTTACCCTTCTGTATATTCGGCCTGCAAGAGGCCCAGGTACGCCTCCCATTTATTGCCCACGACTTTGCCACAGGTGAAGCACCGAACAGGGATGATCATTTTCAGGTAGCCTAGAAAAAAAAATTGGAGTGAGGGGGAAATGTGAGTTACTCAGACACCTGACTGGGCCTTCCTTCTTTACGTCTTTCCCCTTTTCTTTGCTTTCCAGACTCCCTTTCCAAACCAGCTCAAGTAGGAGCTGCCACAGTGCCGTGACTCAGAGCGCTAAGGCATGGGCCAGAAAGCTTCTGGCTCGAAGGCTGCTCAACCACAAATGCAGCAGGTAGGGCTAATCTGTCCATCCTAAGCACCACCAATAATCTGTCAACCTTAATCCCCACTAATCCCCACATATACAGACAATCAGGCATTCATTAACATAGGTGCCAAGTCACCAGCATAACTTAAGTTTAAACATCTCCATCAGGAACAGACCTAGTTCTGCTTCTAGGTAGAGTGGAGCAGCTGCCTCAACAAATGGTTTTGGGAGTCATAAAAGGGCAACTGATTGCTCATTTATTCTGTTTGTAATCTTAGGTGCTCAGGAGATTTTCTATTTTGGGTGCCAAAACAGCCATGCCCTATGAGGATAGACTTAGAGAGCTGGGGATGTTTAGTCTGCAGAAGAGAAGGTTAAGAGGGGACATGATAGCCATGTTTAAATATTTGAAGGGATACCATGTAGAGGAAGAAGAGGGCTTGTTTTCTGCTGCTCCAGAGACCAGGACAAGGAGCAATAGATTCAATAGATTCAAGCTGCAGGAAAGGAGATTCCACCTGAACCTCAGGAAGAACTTCCTGACAGTCAGGGCTGTCCGGCAGTGGAATCTGCTGCCTCGGAGTGTAGTGGAGTCTCCTTCCTTGGAGGTTTTTAAGCAGAGGCTGGATGGCCATCTGTCAGGAGTGCTTTGAGGGTGTTCCTGCATGGCAGGGGGTTGGACTGGATAGCCCCTGTGGTCTCTTCCAACTCTACATTTCTATGATTCTACCTTGGTCAGCCAGGCTGCCTGGGCAAGGTGAGTTTGGGCAGGGGACACTATTTGCTGTTTTGCTGCTTCAGGCAGCAAAATGTCTTGGGATGACCCTACTCAGGAAGGACAGGCTCCAGAACTCTAACTTAACTACAAAGCTAGATTTCTTGCAAGACTTCACACAGTCACTATTTCTAAGCCTAATCTATTTCTAAGGTTGTTGCTGTGAGGACAAAATGGTGCTAGGCCGGTGACCTGATTTTAAAGAAAAGGCAAAATTACTATCTATTTGCATCTGTATCTATATATAAAATGTATACAATACACACAGAGAATACACATGTTTTTAAAAGCTAGGAGAAACATAGAAGACATGAGCTACTTATTTCAAAATGTCAACAGGCCACATCTTGTGCTGGGGCAAATGCTAACAACATATAGATTCATAAAAACACATCTCATACTGTCTTCCGCTCCTCCTCTCATGTCAAACTCCTTCACTGAGTAGCAGATACAAATAGAAGTACACTTGCTTTTCCTTAGTGATTTACTAGAAGTGAGGAACCTGAGCCACAATTGGCTTCTGCTAAAAGCAGTTGGTTGCAAAGCCCAGTCAAGATCTGCAGATCTCTGGAGACCTTTAGAATGACAGCCCATCTTGCAGGGTTGTTGTAAACACTGGTAGACAAGTGAGCTAAAAATTTCTGAGCTGAGGATGTACTCAAAACCATCCTGTTTTTATTCTTGTACACCAGTTCCACCAAACTCCTATGTCATGTTTGGGTCCCAGGGGCCATGTCCGCACTAGCCTGTTATAGCGCGATGATTCCACTTTCAACATCCTCTGGAATCCTGGGGTTTGCAGTTTCGGGAGGGGCCGAACATCCAGAGGATGTTGAAAGTGGAATCATCGCGCTATAACAGGCTAGTGCGGAAATGGCCCCAGAAACCCGAAGCCCCTCTACAACTCTGGGTCTTTCTGCACTACATTGTCATAGTGCTATTATTCCACATTCAACATCCTGTGGAATTCTGGGGTTTGTAGTTTACCAAAGAACTCTCTGGCTGAGAATCTTAAATGCCCCTCCCTAAACTGCAAACCCCAGGATTCCACCGGATGTTGAAAGAGGAACAATAGCACTATGACAGTGTAGTGCGGAAAGACCCTCTGTTCTAAAACCTCATGCTATTATTAACCCTTCCTGTTTATGAGTTTATTTCTGTTTATTTCTTCTTGAAATCATTCACTGCTAAACATACATTCCCTGCCTTTTTCTCCACCTGCAACTCTCCCTTCCCCGAAAAGCTAGCCACAAACCAGAAAACACATTGAGCCTGTATTAGGTTATGGGATGCTAAAATCAGAGAGCTTTGGGAGCTTTTATAACTTTTCCCCAATGCCTTTCTACTATTACCCCTAAAGTTTCACCCAGGCCTAAGCAAACAAAAAGAAAGGACAAGAGAAAGGATGACATATAAAGGAACATCAGACGGTGTGGAGTAGGAAAGAATAAACCTTTGGGGTAGGTTGTTTCCCTATACCTACCTTTTGTGCTTGTTAACAATGTGTGCGCATGCATGCATGCACACCTTTAAGTCCATTTATGGCGACTCCACAAATTTCATAGGATTTTCTTAGGCAAGGAATACTCAATAAATGGTTTTGCCAGTTCCTTCCCCTAAAACAGAGGCAATTTCCGCCCTACGCTGTTATAGTGCTATTATTCCACCTTCAACATCCTGTGGAATTCTAAGATTTGTAGTTCACTGAGGCCAAAGAGCTCTCTGGCTGAGAATCCTAAAAGCCCCTCCCCAACTGCAAATCCCAGGATTCCACAGCCTGTCCAAAGTGGAATAATAGCACTATGACAGTGCCTTTAGAGTATTTAGGCCAGTCTAACACCCCCAGAGCAGGCTGAAATCCAACACATGCGGCTTTCCCCATTTCAGCGCCAGCTCCACGTTTTCAAAAAGAGTTACATTTTTCTAACTCACCAGTTACATTTTTGCCTCTGATGCAACCTTCTAGGCTCGCACAAGGCCTTGCAAAATAGATCAGGAAGCCGCCTTATTCCAAGTCATCTACCCCAAACTAGTGACAACTCTAGGGAGGCCGGAGGGTCTTTGGTTGCCTGCCTGGGTCTCCCCATTTCTCCTCTGACCCCCCAATTTCCCTGTAACCCCCACTTTCCCCTTGAACTCGCTCCCTGATTGACATCGTCTCTCTCCTGCCCTCCCCACGATATGTACACCGGGTTCCCTTTACTACATATACTCCCCAGCCTTCCTGCCCCTATTAAACCCCCGTTCCTTCTTCCGCACCCCGATCTCACCTTTTCCTGGCCTTCCCCTGTTTCTCGTCCCCGGAATGCTCTCGAACCGTGGCGCAGCAGCGTGGCCGGCCGCTTGTTTGTGCTATGCCCCGGTCCGGCCGCTAGGAGGCGCTCGAGAGCAGCGTAGGGAGGAGCGAGGGCGCTGCAGCGACTCCTAGGGCCATTTCCGCACTACGCTCTTATAGCGTGATTATTCCATTTTCAACATCCTATGGAATCCTGGGGTTTGCAGTTCTGCGAGGGGCCGGCCAGCCCCTCCCCAAACTGCAAACCCCAGGATTCCATAGGATGTTGAAAGCAGAATAATCGCACTATAACAGTCTGGTGCGGAAATGGCCCTACTTTTTCTAAAGGAGACCAACCGTTTCCGCACTAGACTGTTAATAGCGCTATGATTCCACTTTCAACATCCTATGGAATCCTGGGGTTTGCAGTTTTGAAACTGCAAACCCCAGGATTCCATAGGATGTTGAAAGTGGAATCATAGCGCTATTAACAGTCTAGTGCGGAAATGCCCCAAATTTCCTCTCTTTAAGGACAGATATTCCCTCTACAAAGTTTTTGTCGCTGGTGGCTTCTGGATTTTCTCCTTTTATCCAAGCTTGCCATCCTTTCTTCCGTGCACTCGTTCTTTCCTCGCTTTTAGATTTCTTGTGCACTGAATAAAAAGCAAAGACCTTTCCACACTACACTATTATAGTGTTATTATTCCACTTTCAACATCCTATGGAATCCTGGGGTTTGCAGTTTAGGGAGGAGCATTTAGAATTCTCAGCCAGAGAGCTCTTATAATCTCAGCAGACTACGAACCCCAGAATTCCACAAGGTGTTGGAACTGGAATAATAGCACTAGAACAAGGTAGTGTGGAAAGGTCTTTACTTTTTATTCAGTGTACAAGAAATCTAAAAGCAAGGAAAGAATGAGTGCACAGAAGAAAGGATGGCAAGCTTGGATAAAAGGAGAAAATCCAGAAGCCACCAGCGACAAAAACTTTGTAGAGGGAATATCTGTCCTTAAAGAGAGGAAATTTGGGCCATTTCCGCACTAGACTGTTAATAGCGCTATGATTCCACTTTCAACATCTTATGGAATCCTGAGGTTTTGCTGGTTCAAACAGATATCATGGTGTAGTGGTGTTGTTGCAGGGGAAATGACATTGCTTTGCGATGGAAGCAATGTCCTCAGGCTATTCTTTCAAGCAGCAATAGTTTACACAGTGAGAAAGGGCCTTTTCTAATCCTAAACACTGGCAAGTTCTTCGCTCTGCACTCCTCTGAAAACCATGGGTGAAAATAAGTTATTGTGTGCCTTCAAGTTGTTTCTGAGACCATTTCCGCACTACATTGTTATACTGCTGTTATTCCACTTTCAAAGTCCTCTGGGATTCTGGGGTTCGTAGTTTCGTGAGGCCAAAGAGCTCTCTGGCTGAGAATTCTAAATTTCCCTCCCTAAACTGCAAATCCCAGGATTCCATAGGATGGTGAAAGTGGAATAATAGCACTATAACAGTGTAGTGCAGAAATGGCCTGAGTTATAGCGACCCTAAGGTGACCCTATCACGGGGTTTTCTGGGGCTGAGAGGAAAATAAGAAAGTAACTACTGGACTAAAGGCCATTTCCACACTGGACTGTTATAGCACTTTGATTCCACATTCAACATCCTACGGAATCCTGGGGATTGCAGTTCCGGGAGGGGCCAGTCGGCCCCTCCCGGAACTGCAACCCCCAGGATTCCATAGGATGTTGAATGTGGAATCAAAGCGCTATAACAGTCCAGTGTGGAATAAACTAGCCTTGTGTGTGCTGGAAAAGGGCCAGATAAGGTTAAAAGTAGGTATTGGTGTTAGTCATGTAAGAAAATTTCAACAAAAATAACCTGGAAAGGCCTTGGTTAGGAAAGGAGAAAAAGGTTTGTTGGATGATTTATCGGATTAATAATTAACATTTTACCAGAGGGATTTTTTTTTTAATTATAAAGAAACTTGAGTGAAAAAAAGAGAAGGAAGCACAGAAGGAGTTCCAAAAGCACTTTAATTACTTTAACTGCCATGGCAACATGATATGGAATCCTGGGATTTGCAGTTTAGGGAGGAGTGTTTAGCATTCTCAATCAGAGAGCTCTTAGGTCTCACTAAACTACAAGTCCCAGAATTCCGCCAAATGTTGCCATGGCAGTTAAAGTGGAATAATAGTGCTATAACAATGTAGTGTGCTATGGCAGAGAGCTAAAGTCATTTCATCCAAGCAATGGAAGTACCATGCAGACCCCATAGGAATTAGTAATTAAGCTGAACAACACTTTCCTGCTCAATATTAAACGACATATATATGGACAAAAGTCTAGACTAACATAAATTAAAGCTATTAGCCAGCATCATAAAGACTTTTCTCTCAACCTATCACAGTCAAAGAAATCAGGATTGCTATCAATGACTTAAAGACAGGCAAATCATTTGGCATGGATACTTTCCCCAAGGAATTTTTCAAAACATACAGAGATTGTCTTATACCACATTTGATTCTTTTTTTAAATTGCAGTTGGAAAGACTGCTCCAGAGACCCGGACAAGGAGCAATGGATCCAAGCTGCAGGAAAGGAGATTCCACCTGAACCTCAGGAAGAACTTCCTGATGGTCAGGGCTGTCCGGCAGTGGAATATGCTGCCTCGGAGTGTAGTGGAGTCTCCTTCTTTGGAGGTTTTTAAGCGGGGGCTGGATGGCCATCTGTCGGGAGCGCTTTGAGGGTGTTCCTGCATGGCAGGGGGTTGGACTGGATGGCCCCTGTGGTCTCTTCCAACTCTACATTTCTATGATTCTATGATTCTATGACTCTGAATACGTACAAGACAGTAAGTGTCATTGCAATCATGAAGCCTGGCAGTGACCGCACACAAGATGGGAAGCGGACACTTGTGTGTGGTCAACTGTCAGGTTTCAGAACTGAAATGATACTTTCTGTTTCACTTTGGAATCAAAGCAATCACAACTTTATTTGTCAACAGGATTAAAACTTTGCAGCTCAATATCTTTGTTCCTGTTTGCCTTCTAGTTGTTTTCAACTTAAGGTGACCCTAAGGAGAATAGGTCACGGGGTTTTCTTGGCAAGATTCCTTGAGAGGGGGTTTCCCAGTGCTTCCCTCTGAGGCTGAGAGAGTGTGACTTGCCCAAGGTCACCCAGTGAGCTTCCACGGTTGAGTGGGGATTTGAATCCTGTACTCAGGGTTGTAGTCCAATGCTCAGAGCATTACAGCAGAGTGACTCAAATGTGTGTCTGTGTGCGTAAATGCATGTATAGATATACATTATATGTATACATACGTGTGAGGGACAGCATGCTGTAGTGGCTACAATACCAGGGTTTGAATCCTTGCTTGGCCATGGAAACCCACTGGGTGACAGATCACACTCTCTCAGCCTCAGAGGAAAGCCCTGGCAAGCCTTCTTTGAATACGCCTTGACCAGAAAAACCCATAATAGGCCCGCCAAACATCAGAGTCGGGCTAAAGGGACACCACCACTGCAACCACAACAGTCTGAACACAGACATCCCAAAACATTCTCGGAGTCTGTCTACATTACACGGCTATAGTGCTATTATTCCACTTTCAACATCCTGTGGAATTCTGGGTTATGCAGTTTAATGAGGCCAAAGAGCTCTCTGGCTGAGAATTCTAAATACCTTTCCCTAAATCGCAAACCCCAGGATTCCAGAGGATGTTGAAAGTGGAATAACAGCACTATAACACTGGACATTTCCGCACTAGCCTGTTATAGTGCGATGATTCCACTTTCAACGTCCTCTGGAATCCTGGGGTTTGCAGTTTCAGGAGGGGCCGGCCTGCAAACCCCAGGATTCCAGAGGATGTTGAAAGTGGAATCATCGCGCTATAACAGGCTAGTGCGGAAATGAGTGTAGTGCAGAAATGCCCCGGGGATTTTGGCATTCCACTGAAATCGACCACAGCCCTCTCGGAAGGGGATGCTGTTCCTTTTGTTTTCCTTTCCCTTCTCTGCATGGATTTTATTTTATTTTATTTTTTAAATTGGGGGCAAGGGGGAAAGAAAAGAAAGGGAAAGAACTCTCACCAAAGAAGGACGAAAGCCCTTCCCTTCGCAGGAAACACATATAAAAAAAAATCCCCCTAATGAAAAAAAATAAAAATGACGCCACACTTCTGGGCTGCGGTTCCCTCCGTGGGGAGGAAGGGTGGGTGGGTGGCTTGGTGGGCAGGATTTCTAAGTACGGATGAGAGGTTTGGGGGCTCGGATCGTCTCGGGCATCCCCGCCTCTGCTGCCCCAGAAGAAAGCCCTTCCCCTCCCGGAGCCCCCGGGGACTCCTCCTCCCCCGATCTGCGAGCGCTGCCCCCCTTCGCTCCCCTCCCATTTCCTTCCCCCTGTCCCATGCCTGGAATGCGCTCCCCCTCCCTCCCATCCTGCATCCCAGCAGCGAAGCAGCAGCTCCGAGGCTTCTAGGGGTCCAGGAGGGAAAGAGGGCACTCGCCCCATCTCCAGGCTCCCATCCCAGATTTCCACCCCCCCGAGGCCAAGGTGAGGGGCATTAACCAAGGGGGGGTCTTTAGGCTGGGGAGGGGTGTAAGAGGATGGGAAGGAGAGGGATGTGAGGAACCAAGGTCGGGATGATGGGGGAGGAAAGAAACAGGACCTGAGCCCTCCTCCAAATAGGGGGTGGGTGGGTGGGACTTAGGTCTGCCCCATAGAGTTTTCCCTGGGCCCCAGTAGGATTGATCCTGATCCAGGTCTCTTGCTGCAAGTTTAGGAAGAGGGGCTTGCATTTGGCATCTGGACTTACTCTCCTTTAAAGACAAAAGAAAGAGACTAGACCCAGAGGGATATATTTTAATCTTGTTGTGCTTTCTTGCTTTGCTTTTTTTTTTTAAGAGAAGTTTTTCCCCTTTATGACAAATTTGTCTTTTTTTAAAAAAAACAGCAATCATTAATCTACTTTAAGAAATACATTCAATTCCATCGATTCACCCAATTTGGAAAGCTAACATTTTTTTTGGTCCTTTAAAACTGAAACTGGATGCTGGGAGGCAAAATCTAGGAATGGATCTGAAATCTGGTTTATAGTTATTTGTATAGGGTGGGCTTTACTGCGACAGCGGCAACAATGACAGGTCTGGAATAAATAGCAAGAGGACAAAAGCGGGTGTGGAAAGGCCCTGAAGGGGGAAGAAAAGCCCTATAAGAGTGAGGGTGGGGACTAAAGCACAGCAATTTCTTTTTATATAGACTTGTCTAGAAGTGTGGGATAGGCATATCCCATCCTTTCTCACACACATTCCACACCCTTACCCGCTTCAACGCTTATGATGACAGGATGTGAATAGTCCTAGGAAAGTGCTTAATCCAGGCCTGGATGGTGAACTTTGAAAGTACTGAGATGGCAACTACTCTGTGGTTAACAGGAAGGAAAAATTCCCAGTGCCTTTATGGTGCCAACAGGTTAAGCATTTGGGGCAGAAGTCCAGGGTCCTACTCAGCAGAATGGGCAGGAAGCATGAAAACGCAGAGGGAGGGTCACTTTTTTAAAGTGACAAAATGCACATTGCCATTCAAAGAAGTGTGGAGCTATGAGACAGTGGCCATTTCCGCACAACACTCTTATAGCGCGATGATTCCACTTTCAACCTCCTATGGAATCCTGGGGTCTGCAGTTCCGGGAGGGGCCGGCTGGCCCCTCCCGGAACTGCAGACCCCAGGATTCCATAGGAGGTTGAAAGTGGAATCATTGCGCTATAAGAGTGTCGTGCGGAAATGTTCAGTGACATCCAGTCTAAAAATGACCTAACATTCCACTGCCTTGGAAGGTGGTAAATGCTCCTTCTCTGGAGGTCCTTAAGCAAAGGTTGGATGGCCATCTCTTGGGAGCATTTTGACCTTATGTCCTGCATGACAAGGGTTGAACTAGATGGCCCTTCCAACCTATGATTCTGTGGTTCTATAATTGTATTACTGGATATTCCTATCTGGGTTTTTTTTCTTTTGTTTTTCTTGTGCTCTCCCTTTAGAAATAACATATGTCTAGTTCCTGCGTTCCTTCATCCAAGCAGGATAAATGTGCATTATATTAGTTCCAGGTGGGTTTTTTTTTTTTTTAAAGATAGCAATATGATTGTAGTTATTGTAAGGAAAGAACTGGCAGTCATCTTGGAGTGTATTTCTTGCCTAAAAATTCCCTGTGAAACTCATGGGTTCTACTCAATGTTGATAGGCGACTCAAAGGGACATATGCACAAAAAGAGCTACTTATATACTGGATCCTTCCACATTTCAGGGGAGAAAATTAACCTTTTTTTCGTTTGTTCAAAATGCCAGTTCTGTTTTATTCTTAAGCTTTGTTTTGGTCATTTTCAGGGGCAGGGGCAAAAACAGGTAACTTTTGGGCATTGAAAATACAGAAATACAAAATGCTAAAAGATAAAAAAAAAAATTAAAAATCAGGTGAAATTTTTGTCTTTCAGTCAGAGGGTAAGAATTGAGGGGCATCATCTGCATTGTTAGTGTAGACCTGTACTTCTTAAGCTATCTGATGTGGAGGACCGGCAGTTCCCTCCACCCCAGTGTGCTAGGGACTGGCCCTATATTTCAGTCTGTTGGCTACAAATGATCTTTTCTTTCCTGGAAACTTGGCAACCAGCAGCAAATGGCTCTTGGATGGGTGTGGATCCGTGGACCACCATTTTGAGAAGCCCTGTTGTAGACTTTGCCATTCTTTCTGTTCTTGTCTCTTTGGTCAGCTGCCAGATTGTTGCTTGATTACATCATCCACAACCTAGGCCATTTCCGCACTACACTGTTATAGCGCTATTATTCTACTTTCAACCTCCTGTGGAATTCTGGGCTTTGTCGTTTCCTGAGGCCAAAGAGCTCTCTGGCTGAGGATTCCAAATGTCCCTCCCTAAACTGCAAATCCTAGAATTCCACAGGGTGTTGAAAGTAGAATAATAGCGCTATAATATAGTCTAGTGCGGAAATGATTGATTGTAGAATAGAATCATAATATCTTAGGGTGTTTCCACACTACACTGTTATAGTGCTATTATTCCGCTTTCAACATCCTATGGAATCCTGGTGTTTGCAGTTTAGGAAGTGGCATTTGGAACCTTCACTAAACTACAGAATTCTACAGGATGTTGAAAGTGGAATAATAGCGCTATAACAGTGTAGTGCAGAATGCTCCTTTTTAGAGTTGGAAGTGATCACAAGGCCATCTAGTCCAACTTGTGCCACACAAAATGCTCAACTAAAGCACTCCAGTAAAATACTCATCCAAACTGTGTTTAAATCCCTCCAATAGTTCTCTGCCCTCTGAAGCAATCTATTCCCCTGTCAAAGAGTTGTTATGGGAAGGAAGTTCTTCCAAAAGTTTAGGTGGAATCTCTTTTGTTGTAATTTGAACCCCTTGGTTCATGTTCTAGTCTCTGGAGCAGCAGAAAACAAGCTTGCTTCATCTTCTACATGACATCCCTTCAGGTATTTGAACATGGCTATCATGTCAGTTCTGAGTCTTCTCTTCTCCAAGCTAAAACTACTCCTCTCCCAAAGTAGTTCCCCATAAAGCTTAGTTTCCAGACCTTATTCCATCTTGTCAATATCCTTCTTGAACTATGGTGCATAGAACTGGACCCAATATTCCTGGTGAGGTCCGACCAAAGCAGAATAGAGTGGCACTACTACTTCCTTCAATCTGGATACTATACTCCTTTTGATGCAGCCTAGATCTGCATTGGCTTTTTTGGCCACCACATCACACTGTTAACTCATGTTCACCTTGTGGTCTATGAAGACCCCTAAATTCTTCTCATATACTAGAACTGCTTTCAAGCCAGGTGTCACCCATCCTATATTTATGCATTTGATTTTCTTGACTATATGTAGTACCTTACATTTATGACTGTTGGAATTGGTTGTGCTGTTTTTGGGGCCAGCTCTCCAGTGTGTCAAGGTCATTTTTAATTCTGATCCTGTCCTTCTGGAGTGTTTGCTGCCACCCTCCCAATTGGGTGTCATCTGCAAATTAGACAAGTAAGCCTTCTGTTCCATCATCTAAGTCATAACAGTGCAGAGGGGTCTTCTAGCATCTTTGAGATCAATTGAAAGAAAGAAGTTGGTAGTGTAAGCTTTTGTAGACTTTTAAGTTCACTTCATCAGATGCAAGAGTTTGTCTATGAAAGCTTATGCTACCAACTTCTTCCTCTCATTTAGGGCCTTTCTGCATTACACTGTTATAGTGCTATTATTCCACTTTCAACATCCTGTGGAATTCTGGAGTTTGTAGTTTACTGAGGCCAAAGAGCTCTCTGGCTGAGAATTTTAAATGCCCTTCCCTAAACTGCAAACCCCAAAGTTCTATAGGATGTTGAAAGTGAAATAATAGAGCTATAATAGTCTAGTGCAGAAATGGCCTGGGGTGGACCCCATCTACTCTCTTTATGCCAGCAGTGGAGACCCATTTATTTAGGAAAGACTGATTTTTAATTTAGAAACCTTTCACATGACACTGCTACGGTGCTATGTTTCCATTTTAACTGCCATGATTTCATCCCATGGAATCGTGGGATTTGTAGAGGGATATTTCGAATTCTCAGCTGGAGAATTCTAGTGACAAACAACAAGCCTCAGGATTCCATGGGATGTGGCCATGGCAGTTAAGATGGAATTATAGTGCTATAACTATGTAGTGTGAAAGGGCCTCTGGAACTGATGGATCATGTGTGATGGATGCCAACCTCATAAAAGAGGCAGCTTGCCTGAAAATGTGGATTTCTGTTTATTCCTGTGATTATAAATATTTTTTAAAAGAAATCGTAATATACTAATTGGGGTGCTAGGCGTCACTCAACCAAGTGGAGTGTACCTACCAACTGTTGTGATTTGGCAGGGACAATCCCAATTAATCTTCTGTCATCCCACTTTTTCAGCTACTTTTTAAATGTCCCAGTTTCTCTCCCCTCTTCCCATTTTCCCCCTTTGTCCTCAGCTTACTCCAATTGCTGCAGATTGAGTTCAAAGGACAAAAGTAGTTTGTGCTCAATTAACTGAGCAAGGGGAAGAGGAAAGGAAAGAGTGGAATCTTGCCCTTCCCAGTAGGATCGGTCAAAAGCATACTGCTGCAGTCTCTCCTAGGTGTGTGTTCTTCCTCATTAGTACCATTCTGATGTTGCTTAGCATCCTGGTTTACGTCCATGAAATATTGATGGGCATGGATTCTGAGTTGCTTATGATTCTCTGTGAAGTGTGCTTAAATGGTTTTCCTTCTGTAATGCATGAAAACATCCTGTCACTGTGTGTTGTTTCTTATTCTTTTGTTTCCGTGTCTCACTAGAGATCTATCCATCATGGGGGTCAGCCGTGGCTGTTTGCTCTGTGTTAAAGTGAAGATGTTTGTGTTCAACCTTATCTTCTGGGTGAGTTACAGTGGGTCTGTCAGGTTCCTCATTGTGAATGGTATGCAAACTCTATGCTAGCCAACATTACGTGTCAGATAGCCTTTCTGTACAAAATGCCATTTACACAGTCCCAGGATTTTTAATGAATATAATATACAGCAACCTACCTTGCAGAATTCTGATGAGACTGAATGAAAGTATTTGTTGTACAAATTCTGTCATTATACAAGAACCTAAAGCAGGCTCCCCCTCCTAGCTATTTGCTATGCTGCTGTGATGTCGTGGAATGTTCATCGATCCACTGTTTGTACATCTGTGTGCAGTAGAAAACTGAGGGCAACTTCAGTAACAGGAGTGAAAAATGAATTTTATTGAGGAAAAATTTTGCACAGTACCTAGAGACATGAAGACATATGTACTATTGGCACAAAAGGAGTGAAAAAGGATTTTTGCTGGCTCTGGAATGAGGGGTATAACAGGTTGTTACAGGGATTAAACTGATTATTTGTCCTGCAGCAATGTGCTGGGCCATGGTGTTATGAAACCAGGGCTCACAGGCTGGGTGCCTTCTGATTTTTTATTAGCAGGGACTATAGCATCATCTGACTCTCTCCCTCCAGCCACTCCTGTTTCCTCTGAGTTTAGCTGTAATCTACACAGTAGATTTCCCTAGCAATAATACATTATTATAAGCCATTCCTGTTGTATTTCACAGTATTTTGAGGTGGCTTGGTCTTGAATTGGCAAGACCTATTAGCCTTACAAAAGACCTGCTCCCAAAAGAAGATCTGGAAATGATAGAAATTATTTTTGATTGGCACAGCTGTCAACATTGTTTTTATTCTCCTTGGGGAGGGGTGTTGCTTATAGGCCATTTCCGCACTAGACTGTTATAGTGCTATTATTCCACTTTCAACATCCTATGGAATCCTGAGGTTTGCAGTTTAGGGAGAGGCCTTTGAATTTAGGGCCGCTTCCTAAACCGCAAACCCCAGGATACCATAGGATATTGAAAGCGGAATCTTTTTACCATATGTGGTGGCTTTGTGAGGAAGCGAAGAATTACTGGAAAAAAATACATAAGGCAATTACAGAAATTTTGAATACAGAAATACCATTGACATCAGAGATATTTCTGTTGAATATGTTACATTAATTGACAAAAGAACAAAATAAATATAAGAATGCTATACTGTACATGATAACAGCAGCTAGGGTAATGTATGCTAAACATTGGAAAATGAATAGAGTTCCGGAAACAGAAGAGTGGCTTACTAAAGTTCAAGAATATGTAACTTTAGATAGCTTATCGAGAGCGATGAAAGGAGAAAAAAGAGGAGGGGAAAAGACTGAAATGATGGAAATTAAGAAATATATTGAGGAAAATTGGGAAGAGATCTGTAATGGGTAATGTAAGAATTATATTAAGGTATAAGATGAAAGAGACAAGAGGGCTAAAGTCACACTTAAAGGATAGTTAATGGCAAAAATAAATGTTGAGGAGAAGATGTAAGATTAATTTTAAGAGCTGAGTTAAAGAAAGCAGGAAGTGAAAGAGATAATGAGATAAGGAGAAAGCTTTCTTCATTTGCTTGTGTGGAGATTTTAATGATGTTGCTAATGTAAATAATGTAACTTGTTGAGATGTCTGTAGTTTATTGCTGTGCTAATAAAAAATAACAATAATAAAAAAAAGAAAGCGGAATAATTGCACTATAACAGTTTAGTGCAGAAAAGGCCACAGGGACTGTGCTGGTCAGAGCCTGCTGCAAAATTTACCACTGCACCACTGGTCCTGGAGCATAAGAAGAAACGGATGTTACGCTTCCACAGTCCCTGGTCATGCATGTTTCCTTTCTCTCTGCCTCTCTCCTAGTTGGGTGGCTGTGGGGTGCTCGGCGTGGGAGTCTGGCTGGCTGTTTCCCAGGGGCGTTTTGCCACCTTATCGTTCTCTTTTCCATCGTTGTCAGCAGCAAGCCTCTTCATGGTGACTGGAGCTATCATCATGGTTGTGGGTTTCCTTGGGTGCTTAGGGGCAGCCACGGAACATCGTTGCCTCTTACTGACAGTAAGTAGTATCTCTCTCCAGGCTGGAATTAGACTGAGTGTGTTTCCCAAGAAGCAGCCATGTAGTCTCTTTGAGCATAAGAAGGAAAAAGGGGAATGTGGCAGCACCTTTAAGACTAACTGGCAGTGATGTAGACTCGAGTTGATTGACTCAGACTCTAGTTGAGTGCCTCAACTCGGCACTAAATGATGACTCGACTTGACTTATATATTTTTAGTGATTGACTTGCTGCCTTTGGTTCAGTGACTTAATATAATCATCGAGAAACCTTACAACTTTGAACAGCGCTTCCATCTCTTTTTGCCTTTTTGTCACATGACAGTCCCTCTCAAGTCCAAAGTGTGGGCACATTTCTCAGAGGGGAACAGCAAATGGGTTAGGCAATGGGCTTGAGGCAAGCTTGAGGTCTGCTCAGCAGCCTGAACTTGTTGCATATTGGAGGAGACTTCTAAAATGTTTCCTAAGAGCAGAAGACAAGACTCGTCCTGGAGTGCACATTTCTCAGAGGGGAACACCAAATGTGTTAGGCAATGGAATTGAGGAAGAAGGATCCTAAAGCTTTTGAAGCTTCCGTAATGGGGAGTAAGAAAAATCCTGTTCCCCACTTCTGAGAAAACCTCCAGCTTCGGAAGTGGGAAGTAAGAAGAATCGTATTTCCCACTTCCAAAGCTGCAGACTCTTTTATGCCCATTGACACAAAATTCTCCAGCTTTGGGAAGGTGGAGTGAGAAGGATCCTACTCCCTACTGCTGAAGCTGCAGATGGCAAAATCACAAATGTGGAGGGCCGACTTTGCTTAAATTATTAAAACTGACTTTATTTGACTCTGTCCTGAAATTCTGGAATATAGGTTGGGATATAAAGTTGGCTCCCAGACTTGAGACTTGACTTGAAAGTATCTTCAAGGACTTGAGACTTGACTTGAGACTTGAAGGTAGGGACTTGAGACTTGGAGTAAAAGAATTACATACATCACTGCTCACTGGTTTTTATTTAGCATGAGCTTTTGTGGGGATAAAGCCACTTTTTTCAGATGCAGCACAGAGGGATACTCTATGTATTGCATCTGAAGAAGAGGGTTTATACACGCAAAAGCTCATGCTAAAATAAAAACCAGTTAATCTTAAAAGTGCTGCCATAGTCTGTTTTTCTTCCCTTCCCTTCCTCCATTTTTTTTACTGGGGGTGTTTTTTTGTTTGGGGTGTAACTTGGGACTCAAGATACAGCATGGTGTAGTGGTTTGAGCATCAGATAATGATTTTGGAGACCAGGGTTTGATTTGCTGCTCAGCCATGGAAGGCCACTGGGTGATCTTGGGCATCTCACACACTTCCAGCCCCAGAAAACCCTGTGATAGGTTTGCCTTAGGGTTGCCATAAATGGGAAATGACTTAAAGGAACACAACAAGAAATTGGATTCAAGGTGGGTAATAGGTACAGAAGAGATGATAAAATAGAACTTTGGCAGGTATTAGCAAGAAGATACTGGTAAATATAGGGCATCATGAAGCAGGGTTTATTTCCAGAACCTATTTTAAATACCACTGTAGGGAGTAAGGACACTGCTCATTCAGGAACGTCCACTCTGCATGTGGACACAAACTTTAACTTATAACGACTGCTGATCTCTGTCTCTCTGTCTCTCCCCATCCCAGTTTTTTGTGGTCCTCTCCACTCTCTTCCTCCTGGAGCTGGTTGGGTTGCTGGTTTTTGTCACTTGTAGGGACAAGGTAAGGAGCTGAGTTTCTGTATACCTGGAATGGGCAAGGAGAATGGAAATGTGGATGTACAAGATAGCCAGAGGTACCTCTGTCTTGAAGGAAGATACAATAAGCAAAGAGGAAATTGGTTCAGAATGTGGCATGCCTTGGTTTAATGCAATGCAATGAGAAAGTGCCATTGTATGAGTTTAATTAATCATTTCCACACCTTATTAGGCAATAAAACTACAACCCAAGTTGTGTGTATTAGTGACTAGGGTTTCCTTTCAAGAGTTGTAGTATATGTGGTTTTTAGCAAAGTTTGTCAAACACATTTTGATGCCTAAAGTAGAATAGCATATGATGCTACTCTCTTCTCAAAATCAAAGTCCCAAGCTGGAATCCTGTATCAGTTTATCCTTAGCTAAGTACTTGTTAATGAGTATGTTAATGAGTATATAGACAATCACTGCATGCCTCACTGTGGTTATGTCTTCTAGAAGGCCATCTTTTACAAGCATGGACAGATGTCTGTGCTGTGAAGGGTTGTACTTAAAATATACACTATGAGAGAAAAGCCTTGGATTCCTAATTTAGTCCTTTTGCTCTCCCACTGCCTTAGAATACTGCCCCTCCAACTCTTCCTTTAAAAGTCCTTTGAAAGGTGCATCCTATCTGCTTTACAACAAGGACCTACTACAGAAAGTTGCAGTGGGAAATGCTCTTATTTACGGTTCTAGCCAGCCTGTAAGCCATGCCCTTTTCCAGGCTATTCCATTCTGTCACTATCCTCCTGAAACAGCATTATGTGACAACTGAGGATGCTCAGTACCCAGCTGAGTAGTTTGGGATGTTTCTGCTTTCCAACACTCATTCATTTTTTCCCCCTGTTAAAACATGTACTGTTGCAGACCTTTGGGTACCCGCAGGTCTGATGCTATTTCCCTCTTGTAAATGAATGGTGCCATTTTGGCTACATAAGAATTGACATCCAGAGAATGAGTTCTCTAAAGGTATTTCTGAATATGCATCTGGCATAGGCTTATGTTACTTGATTTAGATGCTTTTATTTTGAGGCAGAACTTGGTTTGTCTGTAAAGGATAGAAGGTTTCTCAGCTTTCCTTCATATGGTGATTTCTCAGTGAGTTTTGGAACTCATGGAAATGGGAAGTCAGGCAAGACAGAGGCTTAGAAAGAAGAAAGGTCTATAAACCATTGGAGGAGGGTGGGGAGCTGACTGGCAAAATCCCTACTGCCAAGTTTCCCTGAATTCTTCAGGTTTTGAACACTGAAAAGAAAAATGCTATGTGAAGGTTTTAACCTACTGTAATCTTTAGAGAGCATCATGAGGACTGGGAACTTGGTTCCCTGGTTCCCCTGAACATTGCCCCCCAATAACATACCCTCAAACTGTCCCAATTTGTTGGGGCAGTGCCAGTTAATCCTCTGTCATCCCACGTTGCAGCTGCTTTTAAAATGTCCCAGTTTTTTGCTCCTCCCCTCACTTTCCTCTTTTGTCCTCAGCTTATTATAATTGCTTCAAATTGAGTTCAAAATGCAGTAGTAGCTTGCACTCAACAAACTCAGCAAGAAGGAAAGGAAGAGAGAGGGTGCAAACTTGCAAAGGCAAATTGCTACAGCTTCTTGTAACTTGTGTGTTCTTCCCCCTTGATAACTTTTGCCATTCTGGTGTTGCTTAGACACACTCGTCCCAGTTTTTATCTGTGAAATGTTGGAAGGTGTGTGATAAGCTGCTTACCATCTAGTGTATCATTCTGGATAATTTGGATCATTCTGACCTCTCATGTTGGTCTGATCAATGTATTTATTGAATCTTTTATTTAGTTTGACAAATATGCCCAGTCTAACCTAAAGGAAGGGCTGAAACTGTATGGCAAAGAAGACAATTTGGGGTTAACCAAAGCTTGGAACCATGTGCAGATTGAGGTGAGTGCTTAAGCTGCCCATTTAAGAGTGATAAGGAATGGCAGATGGAATGTGAGTTTTGTTTTTCTCATGTCCACCTCCGTCCCTCCTCCCACAACTCCAAGACTGATTCTCACTTTGCTTTCCAGTTCCGTTGCTGTGGCGTGCAGAGTTACGAGGACTGGTCTGATGTGCACAATGAAACATGGGCTCCTGTGTCCTGTTGCATTCAGCAAAGTGACACTTGCGAAAAGGACAGTAACAGCTGGTGGAAAGAGGTGAGAGTATGGCAGCAAGGGCTGGACTTATTCTCTTAGTACTTTCTCCTGCCTTCTCCTATCACCACCCAAAGGCAAACAGAAAGTACTAAGAAGCTTTGTGATGATTCAGTAAAACTGAATTGGTTCCTCCCAGCTTGGCATCTGACTGCAATGTGCCCGCCATGTACACAAGCGTTCTGTTCCAGGAACCCCTGTGTAAAACAAGAAAAAGTGAAGTGTCACATCCCATTATAGTCAATGGACACAATGTGTGCATGTCTGCGGCAAGGATACATGCCTGCCATCTCTGTTGATTATAATGGGATATGACGCTTCGCACAAACTTCCATTTGTGTGCGGAGGTTGTGCAAGAGGAGGGCCTACTATATTTTCTTTTTCCTACCTATGCCCTGAGTAGAGCTTTCTCCTTTGCTTCCTGATTTCCCCCCCTTTTGCTTCAATTGCGGAGAATCTGCTGCCATACCATATCCTTCAATTGCCCCAATTTGGCAGGAGTAATCCTAATAATTTGCCATCCCACTTTTTCAGCTGCTTTTTAAATATCTCGTGTTTTCTCTGCTCCTCCCAGTTCTCTCCATTATCCTCAGCTTTCCTCAGGTGCTGCAGACTGAGTTTAAAGTGCCAAAGTAGTTTACAGGCAATTAATTCAGCAGGAGAGTAAAGACGGAGATCTTGTCTTTCTCAGGAGGCTTAGGCAAAAACAGACTGCCATAGTCTCTCCTAGCATACGTGTTTATCCTCATTAATAACTTGTGTCATCTTGGCCTCACTCTGATCCTGCTTGGCCAAATATGTTCTGGTTTTCACCTCTGGAAAAGCTGGAAGGTATGCTATACTGCAGTGGCTTCCAAACTGGTATTTTCACTGAAGTAGCTGGTGTTGGTTGACTGATCCAAGGGACAGTGGCTAAACACAAGATCACTTAACACTGGTAGAGCCTTCTTCTGTAACTGTTCGTTGCCAAAAATTCAGTCCTCAGTGTTATGTTGAGCTGTGAGGAAAATTTTACGTCAGAAAGAAAGAGAGGGAAATGATGAACCTACCTTTTTTTACTACTTTCTCATGACCTCTGGCTAGGAATTGGTTAATCCCACCTACCACCCTTAGTGACACTTGTTTTAAAAGGCATTAATGAACTCACTGATCTTGCAGGTTGGGAGTAGCTTTACGTGGCCATGTGGCTTCATTAGTGAAGCACAAAATTAATACTTCTCCACAATCCTACTCCCGTTTATACTTCACAAATGTTACGACACTCCTGATATGACAGAACACAAGATCTTGAGTTTTGGTTATTTGTAGTTAGTTAGTGTAATTTAAGAAAACTTGATTTATTGATCCTGCTTTTGAATGCCTAAATGCTAGTTTTATCTATGCGTTCTCTGTGAGAATGCTTTTTCTGGATGTCTGCATTTTATCATGGGTGTTTAAACTGTAATGTTTATATTGAGAATGGCTGACAGTAGAAACCTGGAAGTATAAATATATAGAAATTTGAGGAAAAATCGCCAGGACTGTAGTGTGGATACATCCTGTATATTCTGTCCTCTCCTTAGCCATTTTTTAAAATCTCAATATACTGACATATATAATGGAAGTAGTGCCATTAGTGCATGCAAACTATGAATTATGACCAATCAGCTGAAGACCTTTGGTAGAAACTACCAATGTTGAATCTGTATTTTGTGTAAGAAAAAGCTCATATTAGCAAGTTGAAAAATTAGGGCAATGGCACAGAATGCAAGCACTTCCTCTACCATACTTCCTGGCCAGTACTGCTATCTGATTTGCACTTATTTTGTCTGTTGTTCCCTGCAGCCCTGTTATGAGAAGGTGAAACACTGGCTAGGTGAGAACATTTCTGCAATGGGCATCTTTGCTGCCTGCATCATTGTTGTCCAGGTGAGATGGTAGGCCCATAACTCAGGACTTTCTCTTAAACTGGTTCCAGTGCTCATCACAACAGAAGGTGTAGGAGGCACAAATTGGTTATGGGAAAGAGATTGAGCAGGAGGATCACATGTATTGAGAAAAAGCCAGTTCTGCATCTTGTTGAGAGTGAGCAAGTTAGCAAAGTTTGTCTCTTTCTGAATAATTTATAGGAAGGGGGAAGGAGCTATGCTGAAGCAGCAGAAAAAAGCAGCTTGTAAATTAGACAGAAAAATAGTGAAAACAGAGGGCAGCTGATCTGAGGATTTATGAACCATTGCTAGAAAAGATTTAATAAGCATTGATCACACCCCTCAAGGTTTACCACTGCTGTCTTTAAATGAGAAAAATGTGGCATCCAGATTTGTTAGACTGCGACTCCTGGCAGCCCCAGACAGCACAGCCAATGGAGAGTAATGTGAGGAGTTCAGCAACATTTTTGTCCACCCCGCAATAAAGGCAAGGATAGGGACTCTGTGCTGTCCAGCTTCACCACCCTCTGCTTTTAGGACTAGCAGGAGTGGACATATGGCCCTCTAGATATTGTTGACTACAATTCCCTCAATTGCTCACCATGGTTATGGTGGCTAAGGCTAATGGGAGCTGCAGGTAACAAAGCTTGGACAGGCAGAATTGCCCATCACTTTTTAAGTAAAAAAAATATGAAGGGTATTGAATTCCATCCCCTTTCCCCGAAACCCTCAGTGTTTGCACCATGCGATCATGCAAGGACAGTTGCTCACCCTATTTGCTACAGTAATCCCAATCCCATCTCCAGCCTGACGTTAGGTTGGAAGCAGAATGCAAGGGGTGGGTGGTGGATGTACACACCTGCAGAGGGTCCATTCTCAGTGGCAGAGCACATGCTTTACATGTAGAAGATCCCAGGTTCAGATCCTTGGCATTCCATGAAAAAGGGAAAGACAGAGGAAGTTATGTAACTCCAAGTCAGCTAAATTTTCATGGACCAGTAGTGCCTTTCCAGTTTTCCCAGCCCTAAATGATGCTGCTGTAGTGCATCTTTTACATGCAAAACAAGTGATTTATCACTGAGCTGCTGCCACTGTAGGCAATACCAGATTAAACAAGAGAATTTTGATTTGAGGTATGGTAATTTCATGTGTTCCAGGCAACCAGATTATAGCACTAATAAGCAGGGGCTAGCTGTCCTTCCTGGCATCTTTAGAGGCACTGAGACAGGACAGGGATGGATCCATTCAGACAGCAGGACCTATCTTTTTGAAATGGCTTTTCTACAGAGGTGACAGAGTGAACTGGGACTCACTCCTACTTTTCCTAAACCAGCATGTCTCATCTCCATTCCTCCTCACAGGTCCTGGGCATTGTGTTCTCCATGCTGATGTACTGCCAGGTTCGGAGAGCAGAGAAATACTATGACTGAGCCCCTCTGAGTCTACTCCTTGTAGCTCAGGGACATGAAGTGACAGAACAGCAGTAAGGGCATTTCATGCTCCAAAGGAGCTCCTTTGCCTTCCCCACTTAGCCCCTTCCTTCTCATCTTTCGGGACCTTCTTCCTCCTGGTAAAGCTAATTCCTGCCATTTACAAATGCCTTGCCTGCTAAGGAGAAGTATTTCCCCCCCAGATAGCCTCCCTACTCAAAAGACCTCTTTGTGCTACTTTCTTTTTCCCCTGTACTGTCCATGTCTCCTTTTAGCCCCTAAGTGAGGCTCCCCTCTCCTTCATTTTAGCTTACATAGATTCCCCTATATCTTGTATCATAATCTCCCTCTCCCTTTAACTCTGTTGCTTTTGTATATAACAGAACTATAGCAAGTGCCAATAAAAAACAACAAATCCCCTATAGTCACAATATATTTTCTGCTATGTGTTTGTACTTTTTGGTTAAGGCTAATTTCTTTTTAAAGGGGACATTACCCCCACCATTATTTTTCTTAGGGAAAAAAAATTGGAACAGTTGGGCAGAAATGCCCATTTGTTTAGGTACCAGCTCCTAGAAGAATTCTTCATATTATTAACTACCCTTTATTAATCTCTTCAAAATTAACTGCATGAAAGACTTTGTGGATAAAGCAAGTGGGCTGGAGGTAGGGAGGGATACAAATATAGTGGGGGCAAGAAGCTTACTCTCCTAATGTCACTTCTGTTTGGTAGAGCCCACGTGCCTCGAAACACAGAGTGCATGCTTAAAGCAGTGTGTGTAAATGTTACTTTTTGGACTGCAAGCCCAAGATCTTACAGATAACATAGCCACTAGCAATGCCAGCTGCAGGACTCTGGCAGTTTTAAGGCAAGAAGGAATAACTTTTCCAAGCTCTGGGTTACAAGAAACAATCCTCCAACTAAGTACTGCCTTTCTTCTCTACTGCTGGCAGTGCAGTTCAACGCTTTCCCCTTTGGGTATCTCACCTCCACTTCCTTTTGATAACCAAGCCACTTACTTTCAGACAGACAATTCAGCAAAAGAGGTTGGTAAAAGACAGCTTTTTTTTATTATTGGCTAGTAGGTTGGCAGGAAGGAGAAAAAAATAATACATCCTCTCCCTTCCAATTCACCAATCATCTTTGGACAAAAATAGAGGCCCAGAGCTAGAAAGAGCCCTTGAAATCTGTTACAAAAGTATGCTGGGACAGGAAGGTGGCAGGGAAAGAGGATAAATAGAGGGTCATATGTGGCTCTTAGAGCCCCATTAGATTCCATCTGCCTTGGGACTGCCCCATATTTGAACTATCCTCTCCAACAGGAAAAGAAAAGACCCTGAAATACCACTCCTGCAAACTGGGAGAGATTTCTGCATGGAGAGGAAGAGAGGGAGGTGGGGGAGAAAAGAGTAACAAAACAACACCATCTCCCCATCACTCCAACAAGGGGGCACTTGGCTCAAACTGAAGTGCAGACAAACCCAGCCTATGTGCAAAGGATCTCTTAAGACACTTATATGGGATTAGGGAAGAAAGAACAACTCCGATTAAGGGAACTATCAGCAGCCAGGGTTGGTAGGTGGGGAGCACACGGGGAGCAGGAGAGGTGCTGGGGTTTCTGTCAGTACATTTTTGTAGTGTTTTTTAATGTCCTTATTTGTACGTGTGGGTGTCAGGAGTCCCCTGCAGAAAGTCTGCTGTCCCTCTAATTACCCAAGAGAAAGGACAACGCAGGGCACATTTTCTGGGTTGAGGAGAAGAGGGGGATTATAAAACCCCTCCAGCCCAACTGTAGTGTGAAATTGAGGTGATCATTTTAATTTAAAGCTTGTGGGAGAAGCTCATGCTTGGAGGGGAGGGAAGGTGGAGGTGGTTTGGACTCTATGGCTTGAGGGGAGCTTCCAACCCTGTCCACCGACTTTTGAGGGGAGGGGATGGGGGAGAAGGGCACCAATTGGAGAGGGGGAGGCACAGGGACTGCCAGATCCATCAGTATTTCCGCTGCAGCTTCTGGAAGTCACTTGTGTTGAGGCGCGGCCGAGGCAGGTCCCCAAACATCTCCGTGCCATCTGACACCCGTAGCACCAGAGCCCGCATGCTGGCAGCAATCCTCTCAAGGTCAGGGGATGAATGCTATAAAAAGAGAACTAAAGTGAGACAGCGGAAGACCCTTTCCCCTGCTTTCCCAAGATCTCCTCATCTGCCTCCACATGTCCTGCTCTTGCTGGTTATGAACAAGAGCCAAGTTAACTCCATTCAGTGCCTATCAAGTTTTGCTCTTCAAGAGTTGACGGGCCTTTCCACACTACACTGTTATAGTGCTATTATTCCACTTTGAACACTCTGTGGAATTCTGGGGTTTGTAGTTTACTGATGCTAAGGAGCTCTCTGCTGAGAATTCTAAGGACCCCTCCCTAAACTGCAAACCCCACGATTCCACAGGATGTTCAAACTGGAATAATAGCACTATAATAATGTAGGGTGGATAGGCCCTGAGAAACTTGCTTTCGGGACTACCATGCCCCACAATCCCCAGCCAACAGAGCCAATAACCATAGAGATTACTTTCCTGACTTTTGGTCTTCATCTCCCATTTTTCACACGCATTGTTCCCTTAAAAGCAGTTGATATATTTCTGCATAAAATACACATCAGACCTTTCTGTATCATTTACTCTGCTAGTTCTGAAGAGAATAGAGGGGCAATGCAGGGGCCAACCACAAAACACCTTTTCCGTTTCTGACTTTCCCATAACAACTGGTCACATGCATTCAAGCCTATTTTTACAGTCTTAGAAACTTTTTGAAGGAAGAGGTTATTAAATTTGGTAATTAAAATTAAATGGTTTATTGCTATACAATGTTCAATTTAGAGACAACAGAAAAACAATAAAACAATTATGTTCAATTTGGAGACACCAGAAAAACAATAAAAATTTCAATCTATAATGAAGTAAGTAAAAAAAAATCAATTCAAGGACAGCTGCTAATAAAGAACAGAATATATATATAACACGAGGACCATGAAGAACAGAAGTTAAACAAACTAAGGCCCCTTTTTACACTACACAGTTACAGAACAATGATTCCCCTTTAACTGCCAGTGCAACATCCTATGGAATCTTGGGATTTGCTGTTTAGGGAAAGAGTATTTGGAATTCTCAACCTGAAAGCTCTAGTGCCTCACCAAACTACAACTCCATGATTTCACAGAATGTTCCCATGGCAGTTTAAAGTAGAATCATAGTGCTATACCTGTATTGGGTGAAATGGTTTCAGGTCAACCCCAATTTTATATTACATTTGTCATCCATGAACTACCTAGTTAAAGCTAATATTGGTCTAACTCATTCCAGGTTTCCTAAGCAAAACTGAGATGCTTTGAACACTACCATTATACACATTCATTTCTCCAGTTGTTGGGTACAATCATAGAATATGCACAGCCTCGTCTCTTTTCTAAGACTAGCTAGGTTTGCAGGGCTACACGACCCTTGCAAGTGAGTTTGGAAATGGTACTTTGTGATTACAACTACCAGAATTCCTTAGCCAGAATGGCCAGTACGTTATCCTGCTTACCTTGCTGTTCTCTTCATCTGAGGATCGCATCTCTTGCCGCTGCTCCTTAAAGCCCCAGATGGGCACTGAGACTGGCAAGGATTTGGCATACTGATGGCTGAGGGGTGGAGGGGCTGTCTGCCCAGGAGCCTCTTCACTCAGACTCCCATCTGGAGGAAAAGCCAGGGGTGGGGTAGGGGGAAATGGTGGGTTAGAAGGGGCAGCAGGAAAAACCTAACAGCAAGCAACATAATCCTACAATATAGCAGGCATGGCCTAGCTTCACTCTTGTATAAACAGCAATGTGCCTTATTAGAACCCCTGAAAGGGCGGCAGTCTTATCAAGTGTATACACTGCTCATGGTCTTTTTGACAGTTACAGAAGAATAAGCAACTTGTGGCCCTTTTTATAATGTTGGGCTGCAACTGCCATCATTCCTCTCCACTGGCTATGCTAGCAAGGGCTAATGGGAAATGCAGTTCAGCAATGTGGCCTACTTGATAAAAGCACCCCTGAACATCAGATAACAAAGCAGAAGTGCTTTTTTAACAGAAAATTTGGTACCAGAGACAGAAATAACATCGAAAGAATAAGTTCCTGCACTACAAAAAAGAAGAGTTTAACATATTTCAGCAAACGTTTTATCTAAAATTAACAATATGCATGTGTGAAATGATACAAACAAATCAGGTAAGCCTTGCATACGTACAGTTGGCCCTCCACATTTGTGGGCTTCACTTCCATGGATTTGATTATTTGTGAGTTCCCCCAACTCCTGCCCCCCACCTCAAGTACTTTTTTCTGAGGGAATTTAGAATACATGGGTTAGTAGACTGTATTTGTGAAAAACAATCAACTACAAAAATGAAGTGCAGCTTTGCAAAGGCTGTAGGGCTTATCACACTATTAAATATACTTCAGACAATCAATAACGTTTCCATATCTCATTCAACCTTCTATCTTTGGGTTTTTGCAGACCCAACATTGTATTATGTAGTCAGCCCTCCACATTTGCGGGTTTCACTTTTGTGGATTTGATTCTTCATAGATTATTTGCTGTCACCTCTGCTGCCTCCCTATGCCATTTTTAATAGGGTCTGCAACCTTCTTGAGACTGAGAAACTGAAAACAAGGCTTGTAAGTCCCTATTAAAAATGGTGTGGGGCAGCAGTGGAGGTGGCAGTAAGCCCCAGCAACCACTCACTTCTGCCTTGTGAAGGAATCCTGATGCTTCAAAGGATGCACGGTGGGTTGAATATGGTGATCATATTTTGTGTGTGTGTTAAATATTGTTTGGGAGGGCCTAGAGTTATTCATATTTTTTTCACTTTCATGGGGGTCCTGTGTCCCTAACCCTAGCAAATCTAGAGGGATGACTGTATTGTATATTTTTATTTGTAAAGCTTGCTTGACAGCATTAGAAGAAAGAAAAGTTCTAACTAAACATCTGGAAGCTTTGACCAGAAGACAAATTCTCAAGACAAGGCGGAAACTACAAAAATATCGGTCCATTTCCCTTAGTTTACTTGACATTTATAACTGAGTTTGTTTGCCTTTATGAGCATTTGTTGTTACTTATTTTCCCCAGCCACCACTTACCATCAGTGCTCTCCAGATCAGAGTCAAAGAAGGGTTCATAGTCCTGGCTTGGGGAATCCTCATCCATCACAAACAGACCTGCAAGTGAATTGGAATGGAGGGGAGAGTGTTAAAAAACAGAATGACAGCTATTGTCATCTTCCATAAAGGGATAATAAAGAAAGCCAAGACAGAGCAATCTTTGAATGGCTTGTGCAGGGATCAGGCATGCAGCTGTCTTTGGACTAGGACACAAGTCTTTGTATCAGAATCCCTCATCCAAACATGTCATCGAATCATACAGTTGGAAGGGGCCCTATGGGTCATCAGGCCCAACTCCTTGCCCAGGGCAGGATCTCCAGCTAGGTCATCCCCAGCAGGTAGATGTCCAGTCTCTTTTTGAAGACATTCAGAGGAGGAGAACCCACCACCTCCATAGGAAATTGGTTCCATTGCTGAACTGCTTTTACTGTCAAGAAGTTCCTTCTAATGTTAGATCCATGGTGAGAAACCTCTGGCTTTCCTGATCTTTTAGACTTTTGTCCCCACAACCCCTTACTTTATTGGCAATGCTTGGTGGAGTGATGGGAATTCTACACCAAACCACATGGACAGCCAGAGGTTCCCAATTTCAATGCAACTACATGAGCACAGGTCAGCCAATTGCATACAAAGCCATTTGTCATACTATGAGGCACAGAAGTGTAAACTAATGGAAGGCATTGGTCTCCCCTCCTTCTGTGGCAATTTTTTCTTGTCTGGCCACATTATGTGTTCCTTTGAAAATTCTACCCATAGAACAAGGTTTTGTTCACACTCCATTAGTTACAGCATGTTGATACCACTTTGACTTTCATGGCTATATCTATTGGAATCCAGAGATTTGAGGTTCTGCTCAGGTACCAGATCTTTCTGACGCCAAAACTACCAGTCCCAGGATTCCACAGCTGGACTCACAATAGTATAGTGTTACCAAAGGGCTATAATCATGAATGTGAAGGGGACCTGAAAGGTAGTTTTTAAAAATATTTCAGAACTTATAGGAAGAATAAGTAGAGGTAAGTAGAGGTATTTTCAACACTGGGAAGATGCACAAAGAACAGACAAAATTGCACACATCCATTTTCTGAAAACAGCTACATTTCTATCTTGCTTTTCTCCCACATCAGGATGAAGTTGTTCTTGTGATTTCTAGATCAACATATAATTTAAACAGGAGTTGGTTCAGTGCTGGAATTCTAGCCAGTTTTGCTAGATTTTCTTGCAGTACACAGAAGCAACATTATGTGGAAACAGTGTTTTTCCATTACAAACTTGGTTTGAAGCATGTCTTCCTCCTCATCATGAATTTAAGCTTCTGGGGGCCCCTGCTTCCCTCCTCACCTTCCAAGTTTGTCATCTTGTGTCATCTAGTGTCAGCCTAGAAACACTTGTTTCTAGGCTGACACTACAATCCTTGGGAAGTGGTCTCTCAATCATTGGCTGGCCAGATGTTTGAGAATTCAGCTCCCAGAATTTCTGACCATCAGCCATGCTAACTGGAGTTTCTGGGAGCTGAAATTATCTGAGGGACAAAAGGCTGACAACCAATGGTGTAAGGAAGCCCCTTTGGCCTTGGGATTCAAGGTGCAGATCCCCAATTTAAGGAATCAACATACCCATTTTTTTAAAATAAGGGACCAACTAGAGCAAATCAAGCCTGAACTCTCCCTAGAAGCTAAGATGTCTAAACTGAGGCTGTCATACTTTGGCCATATCGTACAAATGTAGAGTTGGGAGAGACCACAAGAGTCACTGAATCCAACTGTCTGACAGATGGCCATCCAGTCTCTGTTTAAAAACCTCCAAAGAAGGAGACTCCACTCTTAGGCAGTACATTCCACTGTTGACCTGCTTTTACCATCAAGTAGTTCTTCCTAATGTTTAGACAGAATCTCTTTTCTTGAAGTCTGAAGCCAGTGCTTCATGTCCTAGTCTCTGAAGCAGCAGAAAACAGGCTTGTTCTATCCTCCATATGATGTTCCTTCAAATATTTAAACATGGCTATGTCAGGCTAAACACACCCAGCTTCCTAAGTCTATCCTCGTATGACATGGTTTCCAGGCCTTCTACCATTTTGGTTGCCCTCCTCTGAACATGTTCCAGCTTGTCAATGTCCTTCCTGAATTGTGGTGCCCAGAACTGGACAGAGAATTCCAGGTGGGGTCTGACCAAAGCAGAGAAGACCTGACTCACCAGAAAAGACAATAATGCTTGGTAAGATAGAAGGCAGTAGGAAAAGAAGACTGTATAACAGATGGATAGACTCAATCGAGGAAGCCGCAGTCCTGAGTCTGCAAGATCTGAGCAGGAGTATAGACTATAATGTAACTTGGAGGTTTCTCATCCATAAGGTCACCATAAGTCAAAGTCTACTTGAGAACAGTTAACAACAACAAGTAAGGTAATCAATCACCACAGAGCTGCTTTGAACTTTCTTGCCCTGAGCTGCGCATGGAGACTGATCTGGAGAGGAGATGGTCTTCTGGTATACACAGCCTCTCCTGGTGGGAATGGTAGAGAAAGTATCCCACAGAAACATGGATATTCTCTCCTTAAAAGAGGACGTCCATCTTATTCGGCTCTCTCTAAGGAAGAGATTGAGACAGAAAACCTCAGCTGTGCTCCCCATATTTCAATCAAGCTGGGATCAACTTCAGTTTCATTCCTTGCCTCCCCAAATGATTTCCCTCAGATATGATTCCACCTGGCCATATAATAGCTGTAAAATTACTGGCACTTGGGTTGAATTTCTCTCTCTCTCTGCATTTTTATAGCAGATCTATTAGATTATAAGCCATCAAATATATAAACAGTAAACTCAGTTCTCAGTAATAACATCATCCACCCAGGGTTTGCAGATGTAACGTAAGCAACTTGACTGGCCACTATGTATGGTTGCCAGGTCTCCCTTATTTATGTCTCTAATATGAGAGTCAGAAAACTTGCCCCTTAGGGAGCTTGCAAGTGAGGGATGTCACCTATTTGAGGCTTGGAAAATTTGTATTTCTATATAGACTGAACAAGATGCCAAACATTCCTGTATTTTGAGGTGTGGGCTTTTCATAAAGACAGCAATGTGTGTATTACGCAATGTATGATTGTGGACAGTATATTAACTTTACAGAAGAACGCACGGCCTAAGTTAAATCAAATCAAGAGTTATTTGGTATTTAGGTGGTAGACAAACCTGTTAATTGCTATTTCTTGATTGTCAATCCTGAATGCTATGAATATTAACTATCTATTATAGCTGTTTTGAAAACCTGGCAGCTCTGCCACTATGTGAACAGTATGTTGGACCAGACAGGCTTTTAGTCTGATCCAACATAGCTCTTATATTCTAACCTAACTTGCAGGACTGTTGTGAGGATACGAGTAATGGAAAGAGACCACATTTGCTGACGTGAGAACAGGGCAAGGATGAAACTTAGGCAGACTAGCTAGATGACAAGTTACTTCTGATCTTGACACACTTGCTTAAGTGTATCAGTTAGACCTGGAACAGCCTTTCCCAAGCTAGCATCTTCCAGACACATTGGACTACATCCTCCGTTGGTTAAAATGGCTCGGGTAACAAGGACTGTAGTCCAACACATGTTGAGAGTGCCAAGCTGGAGGACACTGGCCCAAGAGCATTCAGGTCAATCAAAAAGGATGAGTCCAACAGCAATTTACAGGAGCCAGCTGCTTTTGCACATCAAGATGGACCTTCGGGCTCAAAATGGACACCGAATTGACTTGGGCCATTGAACTTAATTAGTCTCAGAAATAACCACAGATCTCAAGGAGACCAACACTCTTGGTAAGTCTCAGCTTTAATTCACTTAACCTGGTGGCTAAAAATACCTCTGCTCCTCCCAGCACTGGTTAGGTCTCACTTGGGAGAATCATGTTCATTCAGCCAATGGACACACAAGAGGAGACGCTCACGAGGCAGCAGAAGAGGCCAAAGGCTCAGAGAGCAAGAGGCAGAGCTAGAAAAATGACTGGTTTGGACTAATGCCAGAAACCCACTTGCTCGGGATTATGGAAATCATTGTCTAGAACGGTAACTCTTCCAAGTACTTAGAAGACATACACACAGGCAGACACAGAGAACTGGTTGTTTGGAAGAGATCACTTTTTGGCAAAGAATATAAGCTATTAAGGCTCCAGCATCTTACCACTCGCCCCCCAACCACACACAGGTGTGTTTTTCCTCAGTCTTCCAACTGCAATATGAGGGCAATACCATTCTTCCTTATCTGACTGTTGTAAAGATTTCTCAGAGCTGTATGAAATACCATGAAGCACTTGAAAACACACTTGTATAAGTGCTAAATATAAAATACTGATTGCATATGCATCACTACCCTTTTTTCTAAAAGGATTTCAAATGTAGTTCTTCTCTGAATCTACCCATTCTCTGAGGTTGCTATTTCAAACACTGATCCATAACCTCTTGGATTTTTTTTTTTTTTGGTCAAGATGCTGCTTCTTCCAGAGGGCAACAGATTTGTTCTCCTTCTTGGTTTTACTGCAAGCTGACATTTCATTTGTTATCCTGCTGCTGCATTACTTGCTGCCTTAGTTTTTAGTGTTTTTATTGCACTATTACAGTGGCCTGTCCACTTTTGTGAGTGTTTGAAGTGCAGAACCCTTGCAAAAGTGGACAAACTGTGAATAACCTCCTTCTGCAATCCCCTTCCCTTTCCCTCCTGGTGCTCCCGCTTCCCATTCTCTTGTCTTTTGCCCTGGCACACAAGTCTTCCTTCTCAGTGCCAGGGCCAAAGGCAAGGGAATGGGAGGTGGGAGCTCTGGAAGAGAGAAGGAAGGTGTTGTGTGCCTTCTTTTCCTATTCTCTTGTCTTTTGCCTCCGTACGAATTCTCAGCACCATAGCCAGAGGGAAGGGAATGGGAGAGTGGAGCCCTGGAGGGGAGAAGGTGTGCACATGTACCTTCCTCCTCTACATCCCCTTACCTTTTACCTTGGTGCAAGATTTCAGCACTAGGGCCAGAAGGAAGGGAATGAGAGCAGGGAGCTCTGTAGGGGTGAAGAAAGATGCACTCATCCCCCCCACTCATTCTCTTGTCTTTTGCCTGGGTATGCTTGCCTTCCTTCTCCATACCCAGCAAAACATCAGGGAATGGGAGGAGGAGAACAATGTGTGCCTCATGAATAATCAAATTCATGAAGGTCAAACCCACAAATATGGACAGAAGAATGTACTTGTTAGCAAGGTTGGGGAGCCCTTGTAGGGCAAAAGAACACTGCATATATACTTGAAATATCCAGTAGTTTTACTCATCTAAAAAAAAATAATGCTTTAGGGAAAAACAAGAAAGGACTGGGGTGGGTCACTAGCCCACAAAGAGACTTCCCCCAGACCTCCAAACTTTACAAATTCAATCCCTATTTTTAAGCATTGCTCCCTCTTTTTATGCATTGTATACAAGGGCTTATGTGGCACCTTCGAGCATAACTACTGTGTGTCACCTCAGCTCACTAGTTGGCCTTTGGTTATTCTTTGCCATCTCACGCCCAGCACTTGGAGAAATCCAGAACTTGGAAGTAATAACATTATCTGTTACTTTTGGGGGTAGTACAGGAACAACAATGATTCTTCTGTGAGACAGTGTCATAACTAGTAAAACCAGACTGATTTTGTATAACAAATAACTATGCCTCATTACTTTTAAAACAGCTTTTGAGCTCATGGAGGGATTTTGGGCCAATTTCAGGGTGTTTCTTTATGCTACTAGTAAAAATAAGATACCTAAAAATCAAACGCATCCTGCTTTTAAGTGAACAAGTAATACCAGGGCCTGATTATCGACGGTCCCATTGGTGCAATTGCTCCAGGCCTCTCACTGGCTCAGGGGAAAGGGTATATCTTGCTTCCTCTTCTTTCCCAGTCATTTCCTGAATCTCCAGATGTTTCTGTTATCACCAACATATTTTGTGTTATTCAAATAGCTGAACAAAAATGCAAAAGATCAGGCTGTTAGTCTCTCTAAAGTTGTAGAGCTGAAAATAATTCACCCATGGAGACTTCTGCATTATCATCTTTGTGTTTTGTATTCTATTTGTTCATTTGATTATTTATTTAATTCCTTTGTCACCATGCCGATAATAACTAATGCATGTACAAAAAAAGAGGACTCTGTTTTTGGAGCTGTTCCAGGGCCACAGTCACCTTAAGCCAGCCCTGAGTTAACACTCCATAATTACTTATAGAAACTTTTTACTCTGGAGAAGTCACTTTTATTGCTTTAGCAGGTGCAGATTTTGCCCAAACTATTAAAAAGTGAGAGCCAGCATGGCATAATCATTTGAGTGTTGGGACTATGACTGTGGAAAGCAGAGTTTGATTCCTTGCTCATCAATGGAAACCCACTGGGTGACTTTGGGTGTATCACACTTTCTCAGCCCCCCAGAAAGCCCTGTAATAGGTTCACCTTAGAGTCGCCATACGTTGGAAACAACTTGAAGGCACACAACAACACTAAAAAGTGTTGCTCAATACCTTTGCAACAGAAAACACAGGTCCTGACAGGATCCCTTCTATCATTAATAAGTAGTTTGATTTCCTCTCTGCTCTGTGCATAAACTAGACTGTAGACCTTCTCATATCCAGGCCCTTCTGTACCTAGGATGTACAACAATCTGTCCAGAAATGATACACATCCACAGGTCTACTTCACTGCTGAAACTCTGTCATGTAGCCTAAGCCAGACTTTTCAGAAAATCTTCTGGGTAATTTGGAGTGTCCTAAATCTTAGGCTACTGTGGTTTGTTTTGTCTTGCTTTTGTGTTCCAATTTTGTTGATGGTATAGTATTTGAAAGAGAGTTATAGTGACATATCTGTGAGCATCTGACAAAAAGGTTGGATATAAATGTTTCCCATGGACTTACCAGTGGTGTCGCTAGGATGGTCTCTCCCACCTGGCTGCTCCAGTTCAGTCAACGTATTCCTGTCTCCCTCATCATCTTCGTCTTCAGGTTCCTGGCCTCCAGAGGCCTGTGGCAAGGGCCCCTGGGGTGTAGGCGTCCTGTGTGGGGCAGGCTCATCTTGAGCGTGGGTAAGGGGTAAGCTCCTGGAGTAGGATCCATGAATGGGAGGTGGGCGAGGGGCTGAGAGAGGGCGGGCAGCATAAGTGAAAGCAGTGGTCTTGTGAACCACTGCAATATCTTCGAGGTAGCGTTGAACGGCGTCAGCTAGAGCACCACTTCCATGCTGCGCATAGCTGAACCTGGTAGGGGGTGGGGCCCTGAAGGCAGTGAGTAGCACAATCTCATTTCCTGTCTGACGCCGGTACTGTTCTGCTGCAGCAACCACGGCTGCCCAACTTTCTTTGTGATTATCTGCCATGTCTGTCATCCTGTAGCCAAATAAAAAAAGTGAAGAGCATTAATGTTAGAGCTATTTTTTTTTTAAATACTGTCTGCTATCCTTCAGGCATTAATGCTCTAGCTATCATGCAATTTTTAAAAATCTTAGTCAATCAGTTGTTAAGATTCTTAGTTGATTTAGAATATTCAATAATCTGCTGCACAGTGTTGCACTTGGGAAAAAGAGACTTGGTTTTAGAGGACACAAGCACAAATCACAGCAGGCACCAGAAGAGATACTTCTGCAATACAGATCTTAGAACACTTGCCTTCAGCATTACAACTCCCAGAATCCCTCAACAACTGGCTATATTCTCTGGGAACTCTGGGAGTCGTAGTCCAAAAAGTCACCTGCCCAAGTTTTGTTGCAATACCTCTTTTCACAGAATGTGTCATTCACAATTTCTATAAGCATTTATGTTAAAATAATTAACATTTAAAAAAAAGTCATTACCAAATTAGTTGGGGGTTAGTTCACGATGGAAGAATCAACAAACTAAATTAAGGTACTCCTCCTCAGTGCACTGTAACCCCGGTTAATATCAGAACCAACATACTTTTATTAGTGTGAGGGGAAGAGAGACTAAGAGTTTTTGGTTTTTTGCAGAGGAAAATTTAGTCTAGAAGGTCATAAACTGGAATTGTGGCTTCTGTCTGGAAAGGGCAGCAGCCACAAACCTTGGAAAGGTCAAGAAATCAGGACACCTGGGTCCGCTCAGACACAGGTAGGCAGACTAGGTCCATTTCCGCACTAGCCTGTTATAGCGCGATGATTCCACTTTCAACCTCCTCTGGAATCCTGGGGTTTGCAGTTTCGGAGGGGCCAGCCCCTCCCGAAACTGCAAACCCCAGGATTCCAGAGGAGGTTGAAAGTGGAATCATCGCGCTATAACAGGCTAGTGCGGAAATGGGCTAGGAAAAGGCTAGGTTTACAGTTCTGCCTGCAGAGAAGAAAGTTTAAGGAAGAAATGACTTAGGGGTCTTCTGGGACAAGACCAGAGAGGGCCACTACCACAGACCCTGGGCCCTTTTAGGGCAGATATAGGCTCCCATTTTTAATGCCCCACAATAAGGAGAGAACCCAGGACCCAAGACTCCTGGGTTCTCTCCAGCAATAATATGCATTTATGGAAAATACCTATTTCTGTCAGGAAAGCAAGGGGAGGGCTAGACTGCCACCAGACACACAACATTCGGGAGAGGGGGACACCAATGGCCCCAAACGGTCCCCACCTACCCCGCTCCCTATTGGGATCCCAAGGGGAGACGCAGGGGGGGAATATGTATTACCTTCCACAGCCTTTTAAGTCTTCTTCCTCGCTTCACCACCGGAGTCTCCCCCTCCCCCACCCCCTTTCGGGGCAACTCCTCGGAGCCCTCACCTCTCACCTTTAACCCTTGCCAGGACACTCAACTCCCCCCCTCCTCCTCTTTAAACAACAACCGCCTCCTCCCCCGCCCCACCCCCGCGACTCCGCCTCCTCCGGTTGCCCTCATGAGGCATGGGAGCGGCGCCCCCACGATGCCCTTTCTAAAGATGGCGGAGGGAAAGGCGGTGGAAGGGGAGGGAGGACGTCTGGGCCCAAAACAAAGATGGAGTCGGAGGTGTGGGAGATAGAGAGAGGTTTCCTCTCAGCCACAGATTCGAAGCGGCTTAAAAAAGTAACACGAAGGGCCTTTCTGCACTAGCCTGTTATAGTGCTATTGTTCCACTGTCAATATCCTATGGAATCCTGGGGTTTGCAGTTTAGGGAGAGGCCTTTAGAATTCCCAGTCAGAGAGCTCTTGGGCCTCAGTAAACTACACACCTCAGAATTCCACAGGATGTTGAAAGTGGAATAACAGCACTGTGACAGTGTAGTGTGGAAAGGCCCAAAGTCCAGCTACAAGGCTATTTACAAAGGTTTTCAAAAAGGAAAACCCAAATGATTCAGTTAAAAAGCACCTAATTGAAACATTACATTAAAATGTAGTCCAAAAAGTATTGGAAGTATGCTGAGTTCTGTAGCGCAGAAAGTAATGTTCGTATATCTCATCTGTATATCTATATTTATACAGATGAGATATACGAACCTTACTTTCTGCGCTACAGATCTCAGCATACTTCCATACAGATCTCAGCATACTTCCAATACTTTTTGGACTACAGGTCTCAGAATACTTCCAATGGCTGTACTGGCTGGGGGATTCTGGGAGCTGTACTCCAATAACTTGACTTCTGCAACCGCTGATAGTCTCTATCTCTATTCATTCACAAAAAAAGGAGGGAGGGGGAAAAAGATATGTGGCAGCACCTTTAAGACTAACTGGTTTTTATTTTCACATGGGGTTTCTTAGCTAGAAATGCCCTTGTCTGGCTGCAATTCCCACTGGTAAGCGCGATGTGTATTTATATACATAAAACACGTTGCATGCACATTCCAATGTTCGCACAGAAAAAGCGGTAGAACTATGCCCTTTTTAAAGATGGAGGCAGGAGACTCAAAACGCCAGTCACAGCGATGGAGGGGACCCGCTCCTGCCCACAATAAAAATGGCCGGCCCCCTTGAATTCACAGAAAGACGTGTGAGAAGTCGTGTTGCTATTTTTACAAAATAACAACACGAACATACAGAAACAACTGAAAGCCACGCGTCACTTTATAAGACAAGAATGGACGTTGCTTTGAACTTCTGCCATTTCTGTGGGGGAGCCCAAATACAATTCTCACGGGAGGTTCTACGAGGAAGTCACTTCCGCCTTAGACCGGAAGTTAGGTACACGAGGACGGCGCGTGGTCATTCCTCTCTGTGTGTGTGTGTGTGTGGACTGTTCAGTCGTCTTCTAGATGAAGTGAAAGAAAATTTGTGACGGAAGCTGGTTTTCTCTTACCCGACCCTAAATAAATATAAATATAAATAAAATAAATAAATAAATAAACGGTGGAAAATTCGTTTTTCTTCTCAGTCGAGTCCGTTTTCATGCATTGCCTCACCATTTTTAGACTGATATACTTCACGTTTTTGGCAGGGAAAATTGTAGGGACTTAACTGACACGGATAATTTAATTAACTAGGCTGTTATAGCGCGATGATTCCACTTTCAACCTCCTCTGGAATCCTGGGGTTTGCCGTTTCGGGAGGGGCCAGCCGGCCCCTCCCGAAACGGCAAACCCCAGGATTCCAGAGGAGGTTGAAAGTGGAATCATCGCGCTATAACAGCCTAGTGTGGAAATGATTGTCTGCGGTTGCAGAAAACTGCGAAATTGACTTCCAAGTGTACCAGTTTGCCCCATCCCAAGATGGCGGGGGAAGCCTTTCTCCTAAAACAGCCCCCGCAACCGTCTGTGGAGTTTCTCCTTCCGCCAGAAACAATAATGGCGCGGGAGAGGAACTCGTTTATGGAGAAGAAGGAGGAGCAACTGGATGAGGAGATGACGATTTGTTTTTCCGGAAGCGGCCGCCGGGGAGAATGGAGTTAGGGGGCTGTAGGGTGAGGCTTCCTTTTGACCTACTAGGGTCGGGTTCCCGCTTAGCTTCCCACTAAGAGCAGGGAGGCGCAAAGGGGAAAGAGAGAGGTTCTTAATCTGAGAGGGAACTGAAATGTATTCTTTAGGATCAGCGGGGAGGTCGTCTGAGCCCCTATAAATGCGGTTGGGTGGGTGGCAGAGTGGGAAGCGGGTTTCCCTCAGCTGAGAAGATATATCTAGAAACTTTGGGGGGTACAACTGACCTTTTTTTAAAAATTATAATTATTATTCTTTCGCAGTAGTGTGTAAAAGCCATGTCATGCCTGTAAATTTGTCCTTTCCACATACCTTGGTACTGGGGTGGGACATGGTTGTGATAAAGTCTGTTTTGGAGGCTGAGGGCCTTTCTGCACTACACTATCCTAGGCCATTTCCGCACGACACCCTTATAGCGCGATGATTGCACTTTCAACCTCCTATGGAATCCTGGGGTTTGCAGTTCCGGGAGGGGCCGGCTGGCCCCTCCCGGAACTGCAAACCCCAGGATTCCATAGGAGGTTGAAAGTGCAATCATCGCGCTATAAGAGTGTCGTGCAGAAATGGCCCTTGTGCTATTCTTCCACTTTCAATATTCTATGGAATCCTGTGTTTGTAGTTTAAGGAGAGGCAGTTAGTATTCTGAGCCAGAGAGCGCTTTGCCCTCAGTAAACTACAAACCCCAGAATTCCACAGGGTGTTGAAAGTGGAAGAACAGCACTATAACCGTGTAGGTTGGAAAGGCCTTGAGTTTCATGCTACAGTTGCATGTTGGGGAGCAATGGGAGGACTGGCTTTTGGGTGAGAACTCTTCCTGTCTTGTTTGTTCATTTTCTTCTCTCCTGTTGCAGGTTGCATTTGAGAAGGATGGTGTCTACTTACACACCAGTGCAAAGCGTCATCCTGATCAGGATTCTCTCATACCAGGGGTTATCCGCATAATTGAAAAGGTGGGCACAGTGTGGGATACCAGTTGAAACTGAAAAGCCAAATGTGAGCAGACAGATACTGGTGATAAGGAATGTGCCTGTATTACATTATTTTAAAACCTTGATTTAGCATGACTTGAAAAAATTTCAGCAAGCTACGTGCTCACATGCTTCTCTCCTACAATATGGTGAAGAACTGAGGAAGTTTAACTTCTGTTTTTGTTTAACCACAGCTTGTCATGTGGAAACCAATGAACTGTGGTTAATGTTGACTGTGATTTGCTTGAAGAAATAAAAATGGAGAAGCAGGACTGCTGATACCAAGGCTTCCTGTATCTTGTTCATGGAATCCTAAATGGCTTTCATGTGACAATCACACGTGGCCATTCTCAGGGCTGTGTGCAGTTTACACAATGGTAGAATGTTCCCTCTGGTGTGAATTCAATATGCTCAGTGTATTAGACCTACTCTTTCTGAGAAACAGAAAGATGCCGGTCATTATGATTTAAAAGTTGAACTAAAAAGTGAAATATAATGTGGGACTAACCTACATTTCCAGTGGCAGGTTCATTTTCTAGAAGCAGGAAGATGTATGTAGAGTGGATTCTTCAATAGCTCTTTGCTCTTTCTAGTGGCTAGTAGAGGAAACAGCTTTTTCAGTTTTACTGAACCTTGCATAATCTAGGTGACAAGACAATTCAATTCAATTCTCCTTCATGCACCTAGAATGACTGGATATTGTTTGTGTAGTCAAATTATGTGTGTATTAATGTGGAGGATGTAGTGTATTGGATTGTGTCATGCAGTATTTTGGAATTCTGGGTCACTTACAGGAGTGCCTTTCTTTATTCAGGGTTCTGACACTTTGCTGCAATGGACACCTGTAGAGGAGTCTTCAGATGCTGCTCAGATTGTGTACACCAAAAAGGTGAGACCTCTTTCCTGGTAGTATAGTCCTTCGTCCATCTCTGTCAAATCGCTTTTTAAATACATTTCATCCTAAGGATTTGGCAGAGGTTACAAAGTTTTTCTTTACTGGCTATTCATTGTATTAGATCATTGGTATGGTTTCTTTATTCTTTGCAGACCGCCATGTTATCATAGTCAGTCAATGCTGGGGAAAATAGTAGACTGTTGTTTTGGGTTAGTCTCCAAGGAAAATTGCAGCAGGAGTGTGAAGCAGCAGTTGACATTGTTTTGTTTCTGGCCTTGATTTGAGCTGATTCTTGGATTGTGTTCCCATAAACTAGGACAGCCTAGATTTAAGTAGCTCCGCAATAGTTATTCAGGAGTTTGCTTTTGTTAGTTTAATGATTTATATACTCTCTACAAAAAGAGTTTACTGCTTTTTCTGTCATCAGTGAATTTATATTAGGTTATCCCAGTTATTCTTTTTTGTTGTGTTTTCTAGTTTGGTAGTAGCCTTTTTCTCATTGGGTAATCTGAGACACTCTTAGAATTAATAGAATCAAAGTTGGAAGAGACCACAGGGGCCATCCAGTCCAACCCCCTGCCATGCAGGAACACACATCAAAGTCTCCTGACAGGTGGCCACCCAGTCTCTGCTTAAAAACCTCCAAAGAAGGAGACTCCACCTCACTTCAAGGCAGCATATTCCACTGCCGGACAGCTCTGACTGTCCGGAAGTTCTTCCTGAAGTTCAGGTGGAATCTCTTTTCCTGCAGCTTCAATCCATTACTCCTTGTCTTAGTCTCTGGAACAGCAGAAATCAAGCCCATTTCCTCTTTGATATGACAGCCTTTTAAGTATAGAAAATTGCTACTATGATAGTGCTAAGTAAATAGGAAGCAGTTTCCAATATTTATTTTTATCATGCAGTTCCTGAAAAGACACCTAGGACAGCTAACAACTTACACAGAATACAGTCCAACATGGAAACACTTTGTGATTTGTTATTCACCATCAAGTCAGTTTCAAATGACAACTCCATGAAGAAGAGACCTCTCAAGAGGCTTGGTCACTATCTGCCAAGGCCATGGTTTCCTTTATTGAATCAATCCATCTGTAATGTGGTCGTCTTTTCCTACTGCCTTCCATTTTGCCCAATGGTTCGCCAGTGAGTTATGTCCTTTCGTGATACGTCCAAAGTATGATAGCCTTAATTGAGTCATTTTGGCTTTTAGGGAGTGTTCAGACTTGATTTGCTCTTGGGCCTATTTATTTTTCTTTTTGACAGTTCATGGATACTCTCCTCCAGCACCACATTTCAAAGGAGGTATTTTCTTCTTGTCAGCTTTCTTTGCTGTCTAACTGTCACGGCTAAACATAGAAAATGGAAATAAATACAATGGCATGTAGAATTCTGACATTGGAATTCGATGATACGTCTTTATACTTGAGGATCTTAGTTCCTCCATAGCTGCCCTTTCAAGTAAAGAAAGCAGTAGGAAAAATTAATTTTAAGAACAAAAAGAATGCCAAACCAACCCCCCCTTCTACAAAACCTGTCTCCCCCAAATGTTTAGGCAGGATGTTCTTGACAAATCCATGCTTGGTCCTACTAGTCAGTGCATTGTTATTAAGATATATAATGTGTTGTAATATTTTTTTTCCTGGTATGGAAATCAGGCTGATTGGCCTTTGGTTTCCTGAATTGTCTGGATTTTTGTACGAGTGAGTTTGTCTTTTACCTACAGTGCTACTCCCTTTCCTTTTCTTCCCCATCTACTTTTTTGGAAGAGATTGTATTCATTAATTATTATATTTGAATCGTGGGAGTCATTCCATCAAGTTTCTTTATGTATAGAGTCATATTTACCTTTCTGCAGTAGGACCTCAAGCTCATCTTATGTTTCCCAAACTCTGCTCATTTGTGTATAGACATCTAGAGTGTTTTTTGTTCTGCTTTGAGTTTTATTGTGGCTCTTGTTCTTTCCCTCAGCTTCTCCTCTAGAATGCACATCCTTGTGTTTAGCACTTGCTTTTGGATGGATGTTTTAAGTTATCATCTCCAGCCCCCCCCAAAGAATTTAGTTTAAAGCCTTCTCAATCAGAATCATCATGTTTTTTGCCAAACACATTCTTCTAGGTCTTTGTGAAATGTAGCCTATCTGTAGCCAGTAGTCCTTTGCCTAGGAAGTGAAGATGATGGTCCCAGAAGGCAAGCCTCCTGTTGACACCATCTGCATAGCCAGTCGTCACCTGCAGTGTCTTCCCGTCCCTGTGTGTTCCTCTACCTTTCAGTTGTAGAATTGGCAAGAATACCACCTGCGCATCTGAACTCTTCACTTTCTTGCCTGAGGGTTCATAGTACAAGGTGATCTGCACAAAGATGTTCTTTGCAGTATTCTTGGTGCCCGCATGAATCAGAAGAAAGGGGTACTCCTCAGTGTTCTTGATGAACTTTGGCAAATTGTCCACGATATCCAGGATACACATACCAGGAAGACTGCTCACGCATCATCTTGTCCGGCTGGCACACAGTTCCCTCTGTTCTCCTGAGCAATGAATCTCTTATCACTAGCACTTTTCTTCTTACTGCAGTTGTTGGTGAAGTTGACCCCTTTGCTGGCATGCAGTGTTTCTTAGCTGCTGGTTTCCCATTTGTACCTCTTCACCATTGTTATCCTCAGATGTGGGAAGCAACTGCTTAGTTGTAGCATTTCTGAATCCCTACTCCTGACAGAGGCTGTCCTCTAGCTGCTCCCTCAGTGTTACAACCTGTTTCATTTTCATTGGCAGTTTCTTTCTGTTGGTTCTGTAGGATCAGTTCCCCCTCTGTTCTATCCAGGAAGTCCTTGTGTTTTCTGGTGTGTTGAAGAGTCTCAACACATAGCTGCAGTGCACTGGTCTTCTCTTCCAAAAAGAGCCACCAGTTTGCATTGCTGCAAGTTAGTCAGTGTGGTTTGCTGGCAAGACAAACATTGCACACATACTGCAGCAGACAGCAACAGATCTTTCTGCCTGTATCCCTACAGTTATTTTTTCACCTTTTTCAGAAAGGTGACTGTGTGTACCTCCAGACTGAGATCGTAATTATATAGAACTAGTGGCTGCTAGCTCTGCCTGAAAGTAAGCCAGTGACTTAGCAGAAGCCCTTCCCTCTTAGACCACAGCCAAAAGCAAACAAGACCCCTTACACTAGCCTTAAAGAGTCAAACATGATCCCCCCCAAGACACAGCTCACCTTTTCTTGTCTCCTCAGAGACTGAGTTCTGAAGATTGAGGCAGCAGTTGTAGATCTAGTGGTTGCCAGCTCCACCCCCAAGCAAGGCAGAACTTCAGCAGAATTACTGCCGTCTTAGCCCATGTGCAGCCCCCCCACAATCTTTCAAAAAACACAGTTAAAAGGATGACCCTCCAAACACAGCTCACTTTCTGCCCTTTCATCAGAGATTCAGCTTCATTAGCATCGAAACCCTGAAGTTCTTAAGTTCTGAACTATTTATTGACTCAAACTATCAGTCTGTCTTATTCCATACTAGCTTTTTTCAACTGGGAATAGGTCTCCAAAGTCTCACGCAGGAGGAGGTCTTTTTTATTCCTTTTCTAGAAAACCTTTCTAATTGAAGAAGCTGTGAATACATCGTTAGACTTTCTATGGGCTAGACATATTTGTTGTTACAGAGCCCTAGCAATTATGTAAAGACTCTAGGGTAAGAGCACTCTGGGGCAGTATTCAGAAGTGCAGGCAGTACTGGGTGCTTCTCTGTAGATTATTAAGTAGTGAACTTTTCTATTTTCACATTCTTTATCTGTGGTAGTGCAGTCCTTTTTTTCCTCTCAAAAGAAAAGTGATGTTTAAAGAAATCCTGTAGGAATATCCTTGAAAGTTTCTTTGTCCCTGGAAGTAGACATACACATATTCCAGCACAGAGGGCATAGTAGGCTCTAATTTGTTAAATAATCATAAGGAAAGATGTTTGTTGTATGCCTTCAGATCATTTCTGATTTATAGTGACCCTAAGGGGAACATATCACAAGGTTTTCCTGGCAATATTTGTTCAGAGGGGGGTTTGCCTTTGCCTTCCTCTGAGGCTGAGAGAGTATGACTTCCCCAAGGTCACCCAGTGGGTTTCCATGGCTGAGTGGAGATTTGAACTCTGGTCTCCAGAGCCATTGTCTAGCACTCAAACCACTAGCTGTTAGGAAAGGTATGAGATCCTTTTTTTCAAGAAGGTGCTCTATTTCCTCCCCTTCCTTTGTCAGATTCCTGTTGGTGAGATTAGGAATTAAACATATGTTGCATTCACATTATTTGCAGTGAGTTGACATTTGCTACCAAAGGAAGCCACTTTGAGGTTCTACTGCTGTGTGCTTTCAAGTCATTTCCAACTTACGATGATCCTCAAGTGAACCTGTCGTGGGGTTCTCTGGGCAAACCACTTTGGGGTGTCTGCCTTAGAACCCAGTTCATATCTCTGTGTGGACATAGAAGTTAGTGGCTTCCCAGATCAGTTTTATGCAGCACCCTGAGTAGAAAGAGACATGAGCTACAGTGAGCTTTCTCACATTTTTTTAGCATGAAAAACATACAGCAGTGGTCTGGCTGTACTAGTAGCCCTGCATTCCTTAATCTTATCTCACTGAGAGGCTACATGGTCCTCTTCCCTTACTACCTAACATGCCAGAAGTTGTATCTTATTCTCCCCCTCCCCTGCTGTACCTTCTAATGGATTCTAAAATGTGGGTTGGGATGGACAGCCAGCATGGTATAATGCTAGACTGGACACTAGGAGACCAGAGTTTAAATCTCCATCTGGCCATGGAAACTCATTGGGTGACTTTGGGCAAGTCACACCCTCCCAGCCTCAGAGGAAGGCAGGGCAATTCTCCTCTGAACAAATTCGGCAAAGAAAACCTTGTAATAAGTTCACCTTAGTGTTGCTATAGGTCAGAAATTACTTAAAGGCATACAACAACAAATGGCTATATATACTGAGAACAAATACAAACTCTTTGGATTTCACTCCAGTGAGAGAGGTGTGCTTGAGGACTTAATGGCTTTTAGGACACTTTTACTCCCAGCTTGTGGAGTCTGACTATGATGGCATGGGCCGGTGGTTTTTGTCTGCTGTAAATATCTACTGCATCCCATTCATCACCAAATCAATTAGTTTTGCACCAATGGCTTTCTCTCATTATGATTGCCGTCAAATTTGCCGTCAAATTTGTTTTTGTGTGGTGTGCCCTTGATCAGGACTTGGTCTGCGACAGTATTTGCATAAGCATTTTAGGGAGGTTGTGACAAAGCATATAAGGACCTGTATATCTTTTCAGGCTGCAAATACGGCTTTTCTCTCCACAGGACCCAGTGGGCTGCCAGACTGAAGAAGAACTATTTGACCCAGGTTATGAACCAGATTGGGCTGTGATCAGTACAGTGGGGACTCGGTCTCGGGTCCAGGAGGAAGCAGATGGTAAGTGAAAACGAAAGATGAAGAGGGTTTCTACTTAGTGAAGCCAAGAGACATGGATTAGAATTTGGAAAAGTTCCTTTATTTGGCTACTCCTTCCACACTCCCCCCAGCCAGCAAGACCATGGCTTGAAAATTTTCTAAGCTCTGTCATGGATTAAGAGATACTGATAAAATTGTACATACAAAAATCAGATGTGTGTAAGGGACAGGTAACTAACTAATATGGGTTATTCCTTCCTGAAAGAAAAATAGTTTCCTAATACTAGCCCCCCCTTTGTGTTTGTGTGTGTGTGTGTGTGATAGAGAGAGAGAGAGAGAGACTCTTCAGGTTGCCTGTTGATTTATGGCAACCCCATGAATTTCATAGGGCTTTCTTAGGAATACTCAGAGGTGGTTTTTCCAGGTTCTTCCTCTGAAATACAGCCTACAGAACCTGGTATTCCTTGGCAGTTTCCCATACAAATACTAACCAGGGCTGACCTTGCTTAGCTTGCAAGATCAGATGGGATCTGGTGATTTTACCCTTGTTTTTACCCCATCAGCTTCTGCACCAAAATCTCCAGTCCCTCGTGGCCAGTGGGCTTTCTCTCTCAGCTTGTCTGAGCTGAAATCCATCCGCAAGAGTAAGCCAGGTCTGGGCTGGTCCTACCTAATCTTCATCACCAAAGATGGTGTTTCCATTCAGGCCCTCCACTTTCACCGTGGGGGCACCAAGGCTCTACTCAAGGCTCTCTGCAAATACGTTATCCTCGCCACGTGAGTGACACTCATACCTGTTGCTTCATTTGTCTGAAAGAGAAAACAGCAGGAGTGGGTTGGAATTGGGGGGAGCTCAAGTCTGCCATGGAAGACCCTGGCCCGTCTAGTCTTAGATTTTGTGGGTGCTGCTGACTTGTGTTATTCAGAAGTGACACTTGACACAGCATTGGGAAAAGAAATTCTGTTTGTATCCCCAAAAGTGCTTTGTATCCCCCAAAATTCTGTTTGTATCCCCAAAAGTGCTTCCCTTGTAATGGGAATTAAAACAGTCTAAAGTCATACCTGGTATGGGAGAGGATAGCTTCCAAAAAGGGAATGTTGAAGTTTTTATTTTGGTGCCTTGAGCAAGGCTTAAACTTTGTTTCAAATTAGTCCCAGCTTCTGAAAAGCGAAGGCAAGAGAAGTCAGTTGTCTGAGACCAGTTTTTGGAGGCATACTGTAGGGAGCAGACTGCTGGGTCTGATGGACATGTGGTGAGATCTAATAGGACTCCTCCCCCATTAAGTTATTATGACCTGGATGCTCTTGTTTCTAGGCTAGATTCATCAAAATTATGTAGCAGTCTTTTCTGAACTGCAGTACTTTATATTCCAAGTAGAAGAATAGTATGTTAAATTTTTAAATAACTTTGGATGTTATTTTATTGTAGAAAAGCAGTATCTAAGCACTGTAAATAAATAAAGTTTGTTCTCTGATAGAAAGTGAAAAGCCTTGTCTAATTTTTCTGTCAGAGGGAGGATCAAGATTGCTTCTTTCTTATGTGTTGATTTTCCATATTCAGAAAAGAGCATTTAGAAAATGAGATTCCTACCTGCTATATGTGGTTTTGGAAAGATGCTACCATGTTGTTGCAAAGTAACATACCATACACTCCTATCTGGGGAAGGGGAGGAAGGGTCAAAGCCAAGTGTATTCAGCTGGTGCTTCAGGAGCCAGGTGCCTGCAAAGACTGGGATTCAGGTGGCTAAGCATGGCTGGCTGTGCCTTTCCTGCAAGAGGATAGTAAAGGAGAAGTAAAATTTCCAACTTAGGGAGCTTCAGTCCTATAGGTTGTTGTCAGCCAGGGAAGGCCCACCAGAAGCAAACCTAGCTACCCAACCAAGGCCAGGCAACCAGCTTCACTGCATCCAGACTTTCCCCAGGCCTGCTAAACTCCTGCAGAGACTGAAGTCCATTGAGCTGCTGGCCTCACTTCTCCCTTGCTTTTTCCAGTAGTTCAACAGAGTTTGCTGGAATGAAGCTTGCTCAGGGAAGGCCTGCCTGTAGTGAAGATGCCACCTGCTAAGCTCCTGGCATTGTTTGGCCAGTAGATTGGATGCAGGGGAAGAATTCGGATCCCTACCCAATAAAAGGTTTTACTTATGTAGACTGTATAGCCCAGTGCTTGTCCTTGGGGCATAATAAGACACTCACTGTAACTTCCCTTCTCTCATTGCAGCTCTCCCAAAGATTCCCGTCTCTACTTGGTTTATACACATGACTCATTTGCCCTTTCACACTCCTTTGATGAGCTTCAGCTCTTCGATGACAGCTCTTCCAATCTGGTGTCGGTGAGACTCTCTTCGAAAACCATGACTATCTTCTAATGGACTGGAGACAGAACTTTTAAAAAGTTCCCCCTGGGAACTGCAACTGCTTCAGCCAGGGGCCATGCTTTTCAGTGGCCTTTGGGAATTGGTAGTTCAAAAAGTAATGTTTCTAGGCTGTTGTTTGGGATGTGGAGAGCGCTTGCCAAGTCAGGGGTGGTGGTTTCCATAGAACAGGTGTAGAAGGGATGTGACTGATAGAAATGGTGGTAAAACGGGGTTTCATTGGAAGAGTCCAGTTCAGAGTTGGGCACAAGTTCTCAATTGGTGCTCGTAGTGGTTATGACAAGAAGTTCTGAGAACTTGCCCTCCTGGGTTCTCTTGATGAGTGGCAATAAGAAACTGGCATCCTTTTTAGTGTGTGTGATGCTTTGGAAAAATGAGAGCCATTGTTAATTTGAAGTAGTCCCTGGGTTTTCTGGCAAGGAAATTGAGTTCTCTTCTGACATGTCAGGTAATGGTAAGGCTGGAACAGAAATATCTGGATTCCAGAGATGGTCCTTGGGAACTCTTGACAGGGTCTGTGTTCTTCATTTCATTTATACCCTGGTTTTATCCAAGACTGTTTCCAAGGGATCTTAAAACAAGATGTACAACAGAAACATGAATATGTTGACCTCTTCTGAGTCATTCTAGAGTCTGTAGTCCAGCTATTCCTTCCAGGGAGGGAGCAGAAGGAGCCACAAATAGACTTAGGGTGTCCTGATGGTAAAAAGCCTTCAAAGCAGTGCTCCCTGTGTGTAAATAAATACCTCTGAAACTGGCTGATATATGCTGTGCCTCCTGCCTCCATACAGATCTGAATAGGCACCTCTTGTGAGACAGCTTGTTATGTGTGCCTTCACTGGCCAGTCCACTTCCCACGGATTATACCTAATAGGCATCCTGTATAATCCCAAGCATAGTCTCCAACTATGCTTTGACTGTCTTTTTTTTTTCTCCCTTAGCGATTCCTGCAGGATCCTTATGCTGCCACCTTTGGTGGCTTCTCCAAAGTCACCAATTTCTTCCGTGGGGCTCTGCACCAGGAAGATGGTGTAGCCCAGCACCCCCACAGTGACCCAGCTGCTGCCAACGTTGAGGATGAGACTGGATTTGAAGTTATCACCTGTGTGAGTGGTGGAACAGGCAGTTCCAGTGAGGGGTGAGAGAAGGGTAGGAGAAATGGCAATTAGTTGGGCATCATCATATGCGCACATGAGTATGTATGTGCACAGATACTATTCCACACATCAAAACAAACTTTGGCCATCCATGAACTACCTGCTGTCTCCTGTTGGTCTGCAGTGCCACCAGGGGTGACTGTGCTATGGTGAGAATGCTGAAAGGTGGGCAATTTTTGGTCCTTCAGATGTTCTTGAACTGTTGTTCCCATCATCCCTCACTATAGGCTTTGTTGGCTAGTGCTGATGGGAATTGCAGGCCAAGAATCTCTTGTGAGCCACAGGTTGCCTATTTTTGCTTTGGAGGAAAAAAAAGAGAAATGGGTTAGCTTAAGCTGCTTGGCAGGCTATCCTTCCCCCTCAGATTAGGAACAGGCAGTCTCTAGCCTGGAGGCTTGGGTTGACAATAAAGTGTTGCACAACAAGACTAGCAGTTCATCTTACCTAGATGGTTCAGTGGCAGATATGTGAGCAGGAGGCATCTTCTCTCCAAGTCTCATGTTTTTCCATGGACCAGAACACAAGGCCTTATCCAGCCTCATGTTTACATGAATGCAAGGAATTTGAGTGGTTCCTGAGGACCAGAGAGCTAGAAACTTAGTTTGAAAACCAGTGTAATATCAGTTGGTTCTCTAGCAACCTTGATATTCTGCAGAAGCTTATCAAGGATTCCACTCGTAGCTCATCTTCCTCTGCCGTGTACATCCATGAGGAACAACCTTCTTGTCATCTAAGCCTGTCACTCCACCTAAATTGAGAGGATTCCCCTCCAAAGAGCTCCAGCATCTTTGTAGCAACAGAGTGGGGGGAGGCATTGCCCTTCCAAATGAGAATTCCTCCTCCCCCTGTAAAATTTTCAGTCCCCAAATGTTTAGTATTGCAGAGAGTGAGACATTGAAAATCATTTATACCTTGACGTCTTACATTTGTTCTGTTTATGTTCCCTTGGTAACTCTTCCTGCCTTTTTTATTTGGATGCCTAAAATCTAGCTTTAGATACTCAACAGCAGTTACAAAATACTGCAGTGCTACAAATTTGGGGTCAGAAGGGAAAATTCATTGGGGGAGCAGAGTTCATATTTGGGGGCAATAACATTTTGCTCCCTGTCCTATAGCTACACTCCTGGTCCTCTCAATGTGCAGGAATCCCTTAGCAGACACACAGGCATACTTCAGTGTGGAAAAACTCCACAGAGTATATTTTCTTTTTTAAAAAAAATCATTAGTTCAAGGAGAAGATAGCATTTTGTCTATTGTCTATTGTCTCTTCTGATTCCTTTCTCCCTTTGAAGGTTCCTCTTTTACATTCTTTCTGTTTCCCCTGGCAGCAGGCACGGCTAGGAGAGCGGCCTTCGGTTCAGCGGGAGGCTCCTGTTACCGAGCAGGAATGGGAACAGCACCTTGATCCTGATGGGCGTGTGATGGACCCCATTGGATTGCGCCGAAGGATCTTTGCAGGGGTGAGACATGCAGGGAATGATAAGTTCAAGTGAGAAACCTTTTGATCTTGAGCAATGAGGAGACAATGTGGCAATCCATGGGGGGCAAGGGGGGTGAGGAAAAGTGGACAACTTATTTCAGGACAGGGTGAGTATAAGGTGGGATTGTATTCCTTTTCTTCTCAGTATTTTCTAGTGTCAAAGCCCTGATGCAGAGGCATCATGAGCACTTTGTCATGAAATAACCTGGCCTGTTAAATCACTTGACTCTTGCTGCTTTGTTTATCTTCTTCCAGGGTCTCAGCATGTCATTACGCAAGGATGCATGGAAATACCTTTTAGGCTATTACTCCTGGGACAACACTAACGAGGAGAACAAAGCACAAGTGAGGCGGAAAACGTAAGCAAGGAGTAGTTTTTGCAAGGAGAACTAGTGATCAGTTAGTGAATCACTATTCAAGGCACAGATTCCTAACCCTACCATATTCTTACTTATTGCCTTTCCCAGAGATGAGTACTTCCGCATGAAACTACAGTGGAAGTCAGTCAGCGAAGAACAGGAACAACGGAACTCATTGCTGCGGGGGTACCGTAGCCTGATTGGTTAGTATATGTCCATTTCCCAGTTCTAATTGGACTGTGGTTTTTATAACTGTGTCACAACATGTGTTGTGTCACATTTCCCTCCTTTCTCCTAACTGACACTGCAGGCTTGTCTGTGTGCAACAAGGTATTCTCTACCGTTGAAAATGCTTGCATAGTGAGTCTTGTTGATTTGCACCAAGAAACCACCTATTCCAATCCTCTTTTTGATAGTGGTTAGTCAAATGCTTCTGGAAGCTCATCAGGATACAAAGACAATGACTTTCTCCTGCTGTTGCTTGCTAGTTTCTAGTGTTCGTTGGCACGTCACCTCCAAACATAGAGGCTCTGTTTGGTTGTTCATGCCAAGCCGGAGTTTCGAAGTAACTGGTTACAAGTAGGCAATTACTTGGATGCTTTAGCTGGTTATTTTGGCCAAACCAGAGAGCAAACTATTCCCTTTTACAAGTTAATTTTAATTAGTTTTCTTTTCCAATCCTGAAGATATAATTAGACTACTTCTTGATTTTAACTTAACAAAGGATAACTTACTCCTTTTGCAATGTAACTGTAGCCCTTCAGTTATTTGCATAGTTTCTGGAACTCTTCTTTAGCTACAGTTTTTTGTGTTGGGCTTGTCAGAAGAAAATATAATCTTCTGAACTGGACTCTCTCACAGACTATAAAGGAATTAGGATAGTGGCTGTTTTCACTTCCTTCCTGAACTATCCTTCATATGAAGTTTACCTTTTTCTTTTCTTTTCTAGAAAACATTTTCTTGACTGTTGATATGCTTACATCATGCAGTACAAGCAGGCAAAACTTTAGTGATGCTAGATTAATACAAAAGTCAACAATATGCATATATTACGTGATTTTAATGAACGAAAACAATGCATAGAGGCAGGTACTATCTCCTATTTTTGTTCCAAAAAGTGACAAAATTTCCTGTTTCTCAGTGAATTGATTTTAGATATTATATTCTTTCTCAGTCTTATGTAATAATGTCAGTTTGATCATAATCATCATATAAATTAATCTGATAATAAGCATTTTTTTCCAGAATAAAGCTATCCAGTTTTTAGCTGCTGTCATTAAAGTAACAATAAATTGCAAACACGTGTCATTTATAAGATCTTTTAAATAATTCAAAAGAATTCTTAAGTGGGTCCATTGGATGTTTATATCCTACAATGTATTCTATGTAGTGCAACTTCCAGGATGACTTCACATTCTCTGAGTGCCAAGATCAATTAATATAGTCTGTATCCAGTATACTGCATGACCAGCATCTGACCAGTCTAGCTAATACTTTCTTAAAACTTCTAGGGATTAATATACTGTTTATGACGTCTATGAAAATAATTGTGCTTTAAACTAGTAGCAGTCAATCTCCATTTTTTTTGCTGACCACTGCAAAATATTAAAAGATTTTTACAAAGATCTTTTTAACCATTTTCACTGAGAAGCCTGATTTTTTGCTCTGCATGTCCCTTAAAGTTACATATATTTTCCCTGTGAGCCTTTGTTATAGGTTACATAATGGCATTAAGATAGCAGCCATCTAATTTTCAGTTCCTTTCCGGATAATCCTTTGCTGGGAATTTGCCTTTTTCCCTGACTGTTGCACACTGAATTTATACTTACTGAGCTGTCCGTAGAGCCTCATTGTCAGTTTAGTCCCCAAATCAGTTTGTGTTTAAGGACTTTCTGTTCAACATGCATTGCTTTGCACTTAATTACCAGCAGAAACAGGTCAAGTAAATCTGTTTTCAAATGCTGTCAGGGAAAAGATGGTTTCAGCAACAGATTCCTGATTCCATACATGCCTAGCTTGGGGCAGGAGAAGAGTAATATGCAGCCCAGAAAATCAGAAATAGAGGAAAAGCAGCCATGTTCCCATAGTTCAGGTATTGAGACAGCAGTGCCTGTATGTCACCATAAACAGAGAGAGCCAGGAAATTTGTGTCCTTGAGAGAGGTACCTGATGGCATCTTTCTGCCCCAGACACAGTGATGACCCAACAGTGTCATGGTATATTCCTTCTTCACACACTCCATGAGCTCTTGTGGCATAGGCAGTGTGACTGCATTGCTGTGAAGCCTTGGACATCACTCCAAGAAGGAACTGGAGACTCTTTATCTTGGACACTGCTCACAACACACAGAGGACAAAGACTAGAGGCCTCACAGTGTCACCTAAGTGGGTCTATTGGCAGGAGCCCTGCAGAGGGAAGATACTGCCCTCCTTGGAACAGGTTCAGAGCCCACTGGAAGGAGAAAATAATCCTTGTCCAATCACAGAAAGAGAGGAACTAGAGCATGACCCAAGGGGAGCCATAGTCAGGAAATAATCATAGAATCATAGAAATGTAGAGTTGGAAGAGACCACATGGGCCATCCAGTCCAGTCTCATCTTCTCTAGCTTACGTACTGGGTTTGTGATGTGACAGATGTGAAATTAAGCCCCACCAGGAAAGTAGTGGGGAAGGACCTTACTCTTCTTTTGCTAGGAGCAGTCCTGTCCTTAGGCAGTGTCAAGGGACTGCCTCAGGCAGCAGATTTGGCTGTTTTCAAAATTGGTTGTTGATAGAATTTTCCTACTAGAAGAGTGGCAAAAAGGTTTGTGGATTTCTCTGCTTCATGTGCCAAAAGATCTTGGCCAGATCTGGGTAAGCAGCACCTTTAATGGGATGGGTGGGAAGTTTCTGCAATATTTGGTCATTTGTGGCCCACAACACAGTGTGGAAGTGAACATTTAGGCCCTAGGCCTGCCGGAATTGCCCATTTCTATTAATGCAGAAGACTAAAATATAAGTGAAGCTGGATTTCTCTTTGCAGAAGCCACTTTCTGGTGGCTTGTCAACTTCTGATTTGAAAATAAGTCTTTACCTCCTATCACCTCTATCAGATCCAGTTCTTTAGTCTCTTCTACCAACACACTCAGCTAGTCTCAAAAAACTAGTTGTGGTATCCTTGTCTACTGTTCAGTCCAGTGAAGGCTGATGCAAATAATTTTCTTGATTTCTCTGCAGTCTCCTCATCCACTTTCAGTAATCCTTTCACACCACTGTCATTTAAAAAAAAGAAAAGGACTGGCATAAACAAAAAAAAAACGTTATGGAAAGGGGAACAGAGGATTAAGATGTTTGATTGCTCTTTCAGGCTAATGTATCTTACGTTGTTTTAGGGTGAGATGTGGTCACACAGAAAGGTAATTCAGGTAGATTAGTGAGAAGACTGGCAATGTCTACTGCTTGTTAAGTTTTTTCCCATGTTAGTAAGTCTGTGAGCAACCTAATCCAGTCTGACATCTTCCAGATACATCAAAGTCCAGTCCACACTACCTCTATTGAGCAGGCTGGCTGAGGATATTGGGATTTATAGTCTCGGAGGATTTTATGTCCTGTCATCTTTTGGTGATTCAGTTTTTCAGGACCCTACTCCTTTTCACCTTTCATTGGAGATGTTGGGGATTGGACTTTGTACTTGCAAAGCGGGCACTGTGCCAATGAGCTTATGGCCCCTAGGACTTTTCCTGGGACAGTCCTTTGTTGTCGTTTGTTGCTGCTGCTGTGGTTTCCGCTTACTTATTTGCTTCGTATTGTTTAATAAACTGTACACTGTTCTTTGTTATTGGTCATTTTTCATCTTCCCGAGTGGCCTTCAATAGGAAGATAATAAGTAAAACGTATACATAAATCTGAAATACAGTGGTACCTCCACTTTTGTGAGGTTTCAGGGCACAGAATGCTCACAAAAGTGGAAAAATTATGACTACCCCCCCCAACACCCTCCATTTCCTTCCAGGGCTCCCAGAGGCAAAGGAATGGAAGAGGGAGTTCTGGAGGGGAGAAGGAAGGCTCATGTGAGCCTCCTCCCCACCATTTCCTTCTGTTTAGCCTCAGCATGAGTTCTCAGTGCATGGGCTGGAGGCAAGGAAGTGGGAGCTCTGAAGGGAAAAAGAAAGGCTTGTATATGCTTCCCCCTGCCACAGTTTCCTTGCCTTTTGTCTGGCACTTGCTGTCCTTCTCTGCAGCTGGCAAAATGCAAAGGAATGGGAGGAGGCAGGTGCACCTTGCAAATAATCAGATTCTCAAAGGTCAATCCTGAAAATATAGAGGGAAGACTGTACTCAATTTCCTCATAGGCAAACAATCAGTTTTGACCTGCTTGGGGACCTTCTTGTGCCTAAATGTCCCTGTGCTTGTTCTAGAGCATTTTTTTATTTCTCATTTATAGATTGTCATGTGGGGGGAGGAAGAAAAAGCAAGTCTTAATAAAGCGTGGTATTTCCAGAGGTTTGTGGTTTTTAGCTTCTGTTTCAAATCTAGGAGAGTTGTTAGCAGAGCAGCCAGTAGTAAATCCAAAAGAAAATGTAAACGGGCAATGTAGAATTTCCAAAATAGTACAAGGGGAGAATAGCCAATGCCACTCAGCACCAGAATCCAATAATAATAATTTTAAAAAAGGCCAAACAGATAGGGTAGTGTGGTAAAAAAGTAAAAATAAAATAAAAGCTTATTAGAGCACTTCATATTGTGCCACCTCCTTCTTCAAGGTGTATAAATAACACATGGAGTGTCTGTGTCTTTGCAGAAAGGGATGTAAGCCGCACCGATAGGAACAACAAATTCTACGAAGGCAGTGAGAACCCTGGATTGGTCCTCCTGAATGACGTGCTAATGACCTACTGCATGTATAACTTCGATTTAGGTGAGCTTGGGAGAGGAGAGGTGACCTGCTCAGATTTTTGGGGAGACTTAGGCGGCTTGACCTGGATGTTCCCTTAACTATTCAGGGCAGGCAGAAGCAGACGTATGGCTAGTGAAGGCTAGCAGGAGTGCAGCATAATCTCACTGTTCCTTGGGTCCGTCACAGGGGATTATAACATGTGTTCTTCATCATAGGTCCTGGTAAGGTTAGAGATGTCCCATGCTGCCTACCAACCTGATAGAACTGTACCATAGAAAAGAATTGAGATGGCTTTGTTGGCCCTTGGTAGATTGCTCCCATGGTGGATCTGATCCCCAATACTTGTTTGATCTTATTGGCATTTAGCATTAAGCTTGTGAATACATCTGATTGTAGATATAGTTTATGCCAAAATAAGCACTTGCACAACTATTTTCAAGCTGCTTCTCACAAGCATATGAACCAGCAACTTGATTTAGCTTTGTTTGATTTCCCTGTACAGGCTTCTGCCACTTATCTGAAAAGTTAGAGACTGGAGCGCTGTCAGAAAACAGAATTGGTTGAAAAGTGGAACCCATGTACTGTACTGTAGGGAGCATAAAGGACTTACATAGGCTAACTTGGGACTGATCAGGCACACACTGCTTGCAATGTCTTTTAGCCACCTGCGTGCCTTTTTTCCTACCTCTCAGCTTGCTTTGCAAGCAGCATGCGTGTACGAGCAGTTCCAAGCAAACCTCTGTAGGCAAGAGTGGAACCCCCATGGAATTAATGGGACTGGTCTCTAATCTGGAAGCATCAGAAGAGTGAGTTGTCAGATAATGGAGCATCAGAAGGTGGGGGCTTCCTGTAAGTGCAAGCTGAGACAATTAGGATATGAATTCCATGCTTAATAGCATTAACAATCCTACAAGCCTTTCTAGCTAGTCTTTTCCTGGGAAGATTTTCTAGGTTTTCTGTCTGTTCAAAATGTTCATCAGTCTTCAAGTTCTGTCTCTTGTCATACTAATCTACCAGTCTACAAAGTAAAAGGAAAATAACTTGATGAGCATACAACTAGAGGCATCTGTTTGTTTGTTTTTAAGCAACCCAACTAACTCCACATTTTTTTGCTTCCCTGGGCAGGTTACGTCCAAGGCATGAGTGACCTCCTGTCTCCTATTTTGTACATCACTGAGAATGAAGTAGATGCCTTCTGGTGCTTTTGTGGGTTCATGGAGCTGGTGGTGAGTGTATGGTCTTGGCAGCACTCAGTTTGTTGTGGAAGAGGAGCCTATTGCCATATAACTGGAGGGCTACAGTTATAGAGAAGTGGGATAAGACTGAGGGGCCTAGAGACCAAGTTTAGCCTAGATAAGAGACCATTAAGATGAAGTATAATACCCATCTTCACATTTTCAAAGAACTGTCTCATGAATAATGGCAGAAACTTATGTTGCTTGTGAAGGTAGAACCCCAAACAATGGTTTCAGATCCCTCCTCAGATGCTAAATATTAGGAAGAACCTCTCACAGTATAAGCTGTTTGACAGTGGAATAGACTGTAAGTTAATTGGTGTTCTTGGTTAGATTTTTTGGAGGAGAGACTGAATAGCCATCTGTTAGGGATGTTGTAGCAGCCTGTTCTGCATCAAGACAGGAAACCTTCAAGTCCTCCAGATGTTTTGGACCAGCACTCCCACAGTTCTTTACCATGGACAGTCCTGGTTTAGAACTGATGGGAGTTGGAGGTCGAAACATCTTATGAACCATAATTGGTAATGGGTTGGCGTGGATGACTTTTGGGGTGCCTTCAGACTGTATGATTCTGATTCCTCTGATTGGAGCTTGGATTGGAGCTGGCATAAAGGTCTTGCTGGTGCCCTCCTGTAATGAAGATTTAGAGGGAAACTGAGAGAACAGATTAGAAATTTCTCCCCATCAGTTTGCTTACACTCTGTTGCTTTCTGTCTATAGCACCGCAATTTTGAAGAAAGCCAAGAGTCCATGAAGCGACAGCTATCCCAGCTCACATTGCTTCTCAGGGTGCTGGATCCCCCACTTTGTGACTTCCTAGGTACTTAGATGACTGTGGGGTTGGGGAAACTGTGGTACATTGAAATTAAAGTGAGCCAACTGAGAAAGATAAAAATGTGTTAGTGTGACTATTTTTTTGGTGAAGCAGAAACATGAGATACGAATGAATGGAGTCTTGAGACTGGAGGGTATTTCTTTATCTTCACCTCATTTCACTGCCTTGGCTGACTCCTTTTGAAAGTTTAAATAAAATGAATGTTGAACCAAATAAGATATCTAATCTCAACAGTTACAAGCTATGTAAAAGAGGAGTGGACCACCTGTGCTCTCCCAAACATTGCTGGACTCCCAACTCCCATCATTCCTGGCTTTTCATCACACTGTCTGCGGTTGAGGGGAACTGGAGTCAAACATCTTGGGAGAGTACAGATTGTCTGCCCAGCATAGAACAGTCTTCCTGGCTTTTACCTTCCTTTGCTGCTTCCATAAGATTCGAAGGAGTCCGGCACCTTGTGCTTCTGTTTCCGGTGGATCTTGATCTGGTTCAAGAGGGAATTTGCCTTCTCTGAAATACTTCAGCTATGGGAGGTGAGACTGGATTGGAATCTTTTTGGTGTTTTTGAAGCCATGGGGGATTTCTGATTTGAGTATAGCATGGGGAAAAATAGAGGGCATGCTGACATGGATTTTGGTGTTCGGGGGGAAAGCGTGGGGAGTGAAGCAAAGCAGATATATCTGGATTTGAGTGTTGGATTGGATGCAGATAAGTCAGTGTGAATTTTTTCCTGGGGTCCAAAATGGAAGCTAGAAAAGTTTCTAGGGTGAAGAAAACACCCAATGGATCATCTGCTTTATAGATGGGCAACCTGTAGAAAGAATTGATACAGCTTTACACCAACCTTTGGATCAGAGTGCTTTGACCAGAAAGGGTACTTTTTAAAGCTGCAGCTGACAGTGAACATCTAGCTACAGGGTTCTGGGTGCTCTAGTTAAAAAAGTATCTTTTCCAGCCCCCAACTTTGACTGGCAACAATGCTCCAAGCTCATGGGCAGAATCCAAACCTGCAGCCCAAGATCCTTTTAGTAGAAAATTCTACAGACCGAATCTGAGACTTTCCACAGGCAAAGCAGATGCTCCATCACTGAGTCACAGTCCCTCCAAAAACTCTATTCCAGCCTTTTCCCAACAAATTTAGGGTTTCAGTCTCTTTTTCTCTCTCTCTCTCTCTCACACACAATTTCCTATCTATGTCTTATTTGTCAGGAGCTACCTAACCAACAAAATAATCTTCTATATCCCTTCCAACCAAATGGCTGCTTCTGGACTGCAGCTCTGTTGCACTCACGGTGGCGCCAGATATTGTAGCTTGCTGTAGTCAACTCTTATTCTTTGGATTGTCTATATGGACAGCAATGTTGAATCGTCCCTGGGTGACTTTATTTCTACTGGTACAGTAGGCTTTCCAGTGGCTTGTAGTTTGTTTTTGTGATGGTTCCCTGAACACACTTTTTATTCTAGCCTGTCCCACATAAGTACTGTTATCTCTTGAGCAGAAGGGTGAATTGGCTGTGCTGGACAAGCTGATAATTACTCCCCTGCAATGTTGCAGAGGATTTTGGGGTGCAGTATTTGGAGCTGTATTGAAGCCAGCACTTAGCACAAGGGCAACTGGCGCAAACTGAAGCTGCTGCAATGTTGGAAGGATGAAAGGCATACTGAAGCATATTGCATCTGGGAATTATACATGCTTCACCTAAAGATTCATCTGTATTGAGAGGATCATGCTGTATTTCTTTCCTGGGGTCCTTAGGAAAACTTTCTTTTCCCTGGGCACCCAAGCATCACCTGGTAAAGTGGATTGGATGTTGATCTGGTGTGATTAAATGATACATGTTCAAATTTTAAGTATTCTTGTTTTGTCACACACCATAAAACAAACTTTCAGGGGAATGGTTTGCTGGATTATGGGGCAACCATAGTTCATTACGTCTATGAGTAGTTGCTTCACTTTAGAGATCAAATTTAATTCCAGAATGAAAACTCTATAAAACACTACTTCTCCCAGAAGGAGCAGTGTACCTTCTGTGAAAGGTGTTTAGAAGACATTAACATCTGGCTTCATTCCCATCCCCCAGAACAAACATGTTTAATTTACAGGAAATCAAGTTTGTTAAGATATTAAAAACGAAGGCTGCTTTTAGGAAAAAAATACACAGAAAAATATCACTTCTAAGCTGAAATTAGTTTCTGCTCTAGATGAGCCAAGCAAGCATTATGACAAGGGGGTAGAATCCTAGGCCATAGGTTTTTCACTGTAGCTTCCATATGCCCCTTGTACTGGGTTAGGCTGGTGGGAGTTTTAGGCCCAAATGCAAAAATTCCCCACCCCTGCATTATAGCTTACTGGTTACAAGAGATTCATAAGAAGAAGCACCTACTTCTGGAAATAGAAATGTGATTTTTTCCTCTGCCTCTCTGGAAGAGAGGTACACCATCAATTTCAGTAAGGTGGCTTTTCCTTTCTTCTGCTTAATCTGGAGTTCTACAACATCAGTCACATAGGATTAGTTTGTTTTAGCTTACAATTCTGAGAATCTCCCAGCCAGCAAGGCCAGAGATCACTTTTCCAAGCTGATTCTCCCAGAGAAATATAGCTGTGGTCTAGTTCTGTGTCTCAGTATGATTGGAGCAGGTTTGGCCTAGCCAGATAGTAAATACCTGGGATATTTTCATTTTGTGGGGGGATCTCAGCCGATAGTAGATGTATTGGCCTTTTAGAAATCCAGACACTTTGGCTAAGATACACATACATAGCAGAAGACTATAATGTAAATGTGGATGTTATCGTTCTACAGAATGTTGGATGCTATAAAATTGTGTTATGGCACCTTTCTGCATCTCAAACTGTGATTCTTTTCTCCTCCATTCCAGGTGCTCTGGACAGGATTGCCTTGTCCCAACTTCCATCTGTTGGTGGCCTGTGGCATTCTGGATGCAGAGAGACAGGCTCTTATGAACTCTGGCTTTGGCTTCAGTGAGATCCTCAAGGTCAGCACTGGTGGAGCTGTAGCCTTGCTCTCATCTCTCTCATGCTCATGTGTGCTTGTGCTTGCACTCTGCTTAGTGCACAAAGGCAAGGGCCATTTGCACCTTCAGCTTTTTATAAAAAGACTGGAGTCAAGTTTGTAGTTCTCAGGTTTATACACTTGTTTTCATCTGAAAATGCACGATCAGTATCTGCTGTGAAGCCAAAATAAAAAAGGGTCTGCCCTTTCTCCATCGCTTCTAACCCTCCCCTCTTAATTTTCTTGCCTATGGCTTTATGCTGCTGTATCCAATTTCCCTTTGCACCACACTGTCCTCTGCTGGTATGTGAGATTTCTGCTGAATGCTTAGAAAGTTGATATGGTCTGGTATCCATCAGTTTGGTCACTGCAGCATTTGTTTTCTTCCCAGCACAAATCTCAATCCTTGTCCCAAAGCCCCTGTTCGTAACCCTCAGCCCCTGCAATATATATTTGTTCTCTTTGAAGAGTCACCCACCACATTTTACACAAAAGAGTTCCAACTTGCAATACTTGCATTTTTTGAGATATAGCATTATAGCTGGAAGTTACATGAAAGAAGTACATAATCCATCCTTTGTCACATTCTCTTACCCAGCCATCCCCATCAAAATCTGTACATTTATTTTTTCATCCCATTTTCTGCATTTCTATATTCTGAACTGTATCTTCTTTCCACTTTTTAATTTCCTGGTTAACCATTTGAGTTTCTTATTTACTGTGTTGGTCTTCTCACAGCACATTAATGAGCTCACAATGAAGATGAGTGTGGAAGACATCTTATGTCGGGCTGAGGCAATCTACAGACAGCTGGCAGCTACTCCTGTGAGTTTCCTCCAGCACTGCATGAAGCCTCTCTTATCTTGGTATTCTTTTGGGAGGTGTAGAGCTTGTACACATTCTTATGCCAGGAAAACTGGGCACACAGACAGCTCTCTGTCTCATTTTCTGACACTCTTGGTAAAAGGGAAGTATATAAGATAATAGTTGACAAATAGACCAGTTTGTGTTGATGTGAGAGATGCCAGCCTCTTCCATGTTCAGGGCTCCATGCATAACAGAACTGAAAAGCAACTGGTTCTCCTGCTGACCTCAGAATATTGTGTTACTGAGAGCAGTTCTGTTGTGTTATAAACAACAATGTTTATGAATTGAGACTGCAACAAAATCTTGCAGTGTAGAGGGATTCTGCTGAACGTTTCTACCATGCATGTCGTCTTGCAGGATGCTCCATTCTGTCAACTGCCATTTAGAATTCCATTCTCAATGAGCATGCTCAGTTTTCTTTTTTCTTCTTTGCCTTAGGCTAGGTTTTGTTCCCAGTGGGTTTTTAATATTTTTGCAAAACTCTGAATTCCTCCCAGCCTGCTGAGACTTCCATCTTTTGTGCGATAGTGCCACCTTCTCTACAGAACCATCCACACAGACAGAATGAATTTGCTACTGATGTTGCTGTTCATGTCATAGCATATTGCGCTTACTGAGTGCATTTCAAGCACTTTCTATATGTCACCTTGGGGTAATTGATCTCAGTAAGGCAGGCCAGGATCGTTTTCATACTGAAGCTGGAGAGAGCAGAGAGAGAGGCCTACGGAAGCCTAGTTAGTCCATAGGTGCAGAGTGAGATGTGAGCAAGGGCTTTCAAACTCATGAGTCTCTTGTCTTTTCTTCTCTTCTGTGCCAGCTGAAAAAACTTGTAGCTTCTGTGGTGGCCCATATACATGTGCATCTCCCAGTGTTCTGGGGTCCAGAAAACAGCAACTCTGCCAGTATGCCTTCCTGCAACTGCATGATTTCAGGTTGCTTCCATAAAATGTCCCTATGCAAAAAATTCTAGAAGAATCATTAAAACCCTAAGTTGAGCTAATGCAGTCTTCTCCCAACCTGATGCCCTCCCAGATGTGTTGGATTGCAACTCATATAACTACCTTGTTTGGGAGATGGTGGAGTTGCAGTTCAAACACAGTGGACGGACACCCAGTTGAGAGGATGCTGATGTAATCCACCATGGCCAGGCAAATGCTGCTAGGAAGTCTCAACAGCAGCTCACAAAGACAATATTTTGTGACACTGAATTCCATAGAATATGGATTGGGTGAAGTGCCAGCTCAGTATGTCTCCTGAGCAGCTGAAATATTCCAACCTAAACTTTATGCATTCTAATAACAATGGAAAAAGGCAAAATGGGTCAGATGCTGGAGAGGGTGGGGTTTTTTTCTTGTAACGTAAGGAACAAATAAGATGGCTTCAAAATGGAAAATGGAGGATCAGATGTGGAAGGCGTTTCTTGTTTCTGTATTCCTTGTTGCCTCATGGACTGGATTGATCCCAAGGGTTCTTTCCCTTAGTTAGATGGTGATCTGGTTATGAATGAAAGTAAACATTACATAGCATGATCAATTAAAAAAAAAAGTTCTAAGCCAGCATTGCATTCTTGTGTGAAGGGTGCCATGAGAAATTGTGAAATAACACCTGTTGCTGAAAGCTGCTATATAGAAGGTCATCCTTTTTATCTGTCTTAACACAGAATTGTCTTAATTGCCAGTAGGTCTCCAGGATATTAGAGAGGATTTCCCCCCCATCACCTACTTCTTAATCCTCCTAATGAACTCAACTCTGAGACCTGCGTGCATAATATGTCTCAGTACCATATGTTCCAGCAGTCATGGGTCACCGAAGCAACTATGGGATGGTATCATATGACTGGGAATGAATCTTGACTAATGAATCTCTGTGGTTTTCCTCTCCAGGACCTACCCCGCAATGTTCAGGAACTGCTGGGCCTCTCAGAGGGAAAATCCCCAACCCCCAGCACAGATACAGGCAGCTCCCCGCAGCCGCTGTCACCCAGCCAGGCCCACGAGATGGAACTGACGGACAGTGTTTCCCCGAGCCAGCCAGACAGCAGCATTGAAATCTTGCCTACTGAGGAGGCCTCCACCTCTCAGTCTATTTCTCCTTGAAAGTCTGTCATTGCTGCCACCATCTTCTTAACACAAGCACTTTAACTAGAACAGAGTGAGGGCTGGGAGTAAGGCACAGTGGGGTGGGGTTAGGGGTGTTCCCTGGAGTTCGAGTAGCTGTGGGAACAGTCAACACTTACTGAAGGTAAATAGGACTTGGGAGTAGCTGTGTTTTTTGTTCTCCAGAGTTTCTCCCCTTATTCCCATCCCAAGTGGATCCCAAGGACCCCAGCGCTTGGTGTGCATTGTGTGCCTTTTCCCATAATGCACTGAAGTATGTCTGTCTTTGTAAGAACACCCTAAGGCTTGGTGCAGAGTTCACCTTCTCTTCCTTGGATGTGCAGAGAAGATGGAAAGGGGCAAGTTAATGGCCATGGTGAATTTTTGCTTTTCTGCTTTGGGTTCCTAACCCCTTAGATTCTTCCTTTTGCTTCCACTGCCTGCTATGTGATGCTCCCATTTCACTTCTGTCTGCAACTTTAAGGCTCATCTGCTGAACTTCAGACTGACGGTGACATCTTTTTCTCCAGGTCGCTGATGAAGCCCTTCTCTCTGACCGTGGAAGTTAGGAAATCCAGGTTCTTTGGTAAAGAGGAATGAGGGAGAACAGATTTAGAGCACTTTGTTAGCAAAAAGCTAGTCAGTGGGAAGAGGACAGGTTCTCTCTGAAAGAAACGCAGTGTCAGAGGAATCAGCAAATAGAAGTTGGAAAGCAGAGCTCTTAGGTTTTTTGCCAGGGAATTCCTGTTGACGTAGCTCTTCATGCTTTGGCAAGGGGACTGTCTCCCTTCCTGCTTGCTGCATCCCTCTTAGTGGATGTTTATGAACTGACAGCAACAGACATGAAGGGGAAGGATGTTGGACTCTTCGGTGCCTCTCCAGCTTAGGACACATGTGGATTTGATGACTTGTGTGCCTGTGGGCATGTCTCACCATTGAATTGCCTGTTTGCCAGCCCTTACTTTGGCTTCTTTGTTTCCTTCATAACGTACATTAAAAAAATGTAGTGTCATTAATTTGGGTGTGGAGTTTTTTGGATGGAAAACTGCTCACTTTATGTTATTTGTTTTGGCTGGGCTGAGACTGGAGATGGGAGAAACAAAGAGGGGAGCACTTGGAAGTCCATAGCACAGTGTTCTGTTAAGAAAAGGCAAATTCCTCTTTTTTTGTCCATGCTGCACATTTTAAACTAGCTTGATCCATGGATTCTCTTAAGGAATTTTGGGTGGCAAGAGATACTGCTTTTCTTTCCAGAACTAGAGTTCCAGGTGCTCATAAAAAAGGAAGCCATGTTAATTTAACCTCCTTATGTTTGGCTTATGACTTAGGAATGCATATCAAGGGGCCTCTATGATACCCTGCAGTTTCACCATGTAACACAGTGAATGAGGTGAATTTTTTCAGATTTTCAGAATGCTGCTTTCTTCAAACAGATACTCTGACACTGAACACCCAGAACAGGGTGTTAAGATGTGATAACTGTCCTGCAGATATATCTGAGAACATTTGGTTCAGTGGGTAAAATCTTCCAAACTCATCTCTCAGCCATCAGATGAAATAGCAAGATACTTATCCTGAATCCAACTGCTTGATCCATTTAACTCACCATACCTTGAGTGAGTAGTCATTAGAATCTCTTGGTAGATCCCCAGTTGATTTATGGGAGGTCAGCAAGGATTTCCAATTTCCAGTGGTTTAACTTCAGAAACAAAGCCTTCTCTCACCTCCTTAATGAGGTCGTTTAAAATAAAGAGACCTTGTGAAAAAGCAGGAGTAGAATTGTTTGCTATTCCAGCTCTGGTACTGAAAAATACTTGAGCTGAGTCAGTGCTCATGTTGTATATCTGCCTTCTTGAGCCACTACTGAGACCCAACTCCATGGAAGGACCTAAGGGTTCCTGTAACAAAACAAGTCTGAAGTTTGCCTACCGTTTGCTTTATGAGGTTACACAGTTTTTCCCAGTCCTGCTTGGAGAGGCTGGTAGTTTGACCCTATGACCCAGTCACACTACAGAATTATAGTTCTAATATTCCACTTTTAACTGCCATGGTTTCATCCTATAGAATTCTGGGATTTGTAGTTTGGGAAGGCACTTGAGTGCTCTGGCTGAGAATTGTAAATGCCCCTCTCTAAACTGCCAGTCCCAGGATTTAATAGGAGGAACCATGGCAGTTAAAGTGGGATCATAGTGCTATAATTCTGTACTGTGGAGGGGCCCCTGTGCTATAGTCCTCCCTACTGGGTGTGTGCTGTTTGCTTTCATGAATCCATAGCTCCGTTGTACCAAATGTTTATACCTATCAGTTACTATGTTCTGTTTCTTACGTGGGAAAAGAACTAAGGATCCAGGACATCTGGATCCTGGAGGAAAATCTGGCAAAAGTGTGAGAAATTTCTGATCATGTATGGCAGGGATAGGAAACATGCAGTCCTTCAGATATTCTGGGACTGCATCTCCCACCATTCCTCAACATTGGCCATGCTGGCTGCTGGCTGGCTGCTGGTACTTGCAATCCAACAACATCTGGAGAGCTACTTCGTTTTCACCCTTGATGTGAGAAAAGGGACTAAGTTGATGCCTTCACCTGGTGGGAGTAATTGCAGCCTCGGCTAGGGCCTTGGAAGAACAAGAGGGCAAGTACTCCAGAAAGCTGGTAAAAAGGAAGAAGGTGGATGACCCGGGACACTCTGGAATGAAGTCTGAGCCATAGAACTAGCTCTTGTGAGTATTGATAATGTGCTTGAGAAGACAGTAGGCAAGGTAGGCGTGGTGGATTTCCATCTGCTGGGTCAAAACTGTTTATTGGAGTGTGAAAATTTGGAAGGAAAGTATTGGTACCCTTATTCCCAGAAGGTTGAAGCTAAATGGGGAAGAAATAAAGTAATAAGACTCCCCCCCCCCCTTTTCCCGGAATTCATGGACAAGAGCCAGCATCTTGAAGATGTTAGAGCAGGGGAGAGATTTGTGTGGCCCTCCAGGTGATGGACTCCCAACTCCTAGCACTCCTTACCATGTGCTGCCTAGGGCTTCTGGGAATTGTAGTCCAACAACATCTGGAGGTTTTCATTCTTGGCCTAGAGGAAAAAGGCTTGGATGCTTTGGGTGGGGGTTGAAATGATTTCTCAGAGGCTAAGTTGTCTGGAGGGACAATTAAGACGTTAACTCCCTCCATGTTCTATCTTGGTTAGGTAGTAACTGAGGGAAGAGAGAGGAAGCAAATTATATCCTCATGTGGGTGATTTGGCCAGCAACTGCCCATGGCTACCTCCTGTGTGCTCAAAAGCTCTATTAGAGCTGCCTAAGTGTGTGTGTAAGTAGACTTAAGTCTGCAACAGCTTATGCTACAAACTTCTTTCAGACTCAAAAGGTGCTACAAGATCCCTTTGCATGTATGTGTATATGTTGTTGCAGTGGCCTAAATATCCTAGAGATACCTGATCCTCTCTAATAATCTTCGAAGCTAAGCAGAGTCAGCTCTGGTTAGTACTTGGATGAGAAACCACCAATGAATACCAAATTCTGTCGTCAATATTTCAGAGGAAGGAACTGGCAAAACCACTTCAGAGTTTTCCTTGCCTAAGAAAACCCTTAAAAATTCATAGATTGACAAGTGAGTTGAAAGCACACATACACGTGTTGCAGAGAGACTGAAAACCTTGGCTGCACACACTGTATGTATGTGTATTACCCTAAGTAACAGCTGCAAGAATCTAACTTTTACAGTCTCTGCAGAAGAAAAGAGTGCACTGCAGTGAATGCAGCATTGCTTTCTGCATCTTCTCTCTCAATCTCTTTCCTTTCTCTCCCTCTCCCGCTGCCACCCCCCCCCCGCCAGTGCTGCAGGAGAGAAATGCAGGGAAGTGGTGATGCAGTACTAACTGGCAAATCACACAGTAACGGAAAGCTTGGCAATCTGCCTGGCTTTGCTTGTGCTTCTGTGCCCTCTTTTTCTCTCATGATTACTTAAGCATCTAGCAGGAAGGTTTAGGAACTGGGGAGGGAGGGATGAGAAGTGTCAAAAAGTAGTCCCAGATTTGGGAACGGTGGCGCACCAGTGTGCAGTTCTGCAGAAAATGGTGCTGTATCTTAGGGCTTCTCCTCCAGTTTCCAGCGCAGGCAGCTACATTCATAAAACTGCCACTAGCAGCAACCTGGTTTCATTCAGTAAAGGCGGTGGAGGGGAGGGAGATACAGCCGCAGTGTTGGAGAAGGAGACCAGAAAGGGTGAAGAGGAAAGAGCCTGCTATCTCCGCAAGCAGCCTTGGGGATTTGTAGCATGCATCATTCGTCATGGCTGGCCTCCCATTTCATCCACCCCTTACATAGGCCCACCAACGTTTTGCAGATGAAAAAGAGGACCCATGGGGCCAAGCAACAGCAGCATGTGGTCCAAATGGAGAAAGTTATTAATGAATAACTCACAAGCCCAGAGAGGCTGCAGCAGTCTATTTTTGCCTGAGCCAAATGGGAAGAGCAAGCGCTGCTCTTTCCCTGCTGAGTTGAGTGCAACCTAATTTTGTACATTTTGTACATTGAACTTCATCTTGCAGCAATTGAAGGAAGCTGAGGACAAAGGAGGAAACTGGGAGGAGATAAGAGAAACTGGGACATTTTAAAGGCAGCCGAAAAGAGGGATGGCAGAGAATTAATTGAGTCTGTGGGAGGGTATGCTTATGCCCTCTTGGGGGGTACCTCTTCAGAGTCACTTTCTTCACCAGAACACCCTGTCATCCAACATTTTCCTTAGCAATGGGTATCCTAGATTGCCTTATTCTTCAGCCAGAAAAAAGATCTTCTCCCTCTTTATGTATTCAACAGTTAGGTTTGTTTTGCCTCCCTTGACAACAGCAATAATCTAGCATTTTATATACCACTTTACAGAACTTGAATTGTGTCAGATAAGTTTATCTGAGGCTGAATCCACACATACAGCAGCAGGATGAAGCCGTACTGTTTGATCCAAAAATGCAGGCGAAATTACTTTTCAAGCTTCAGTGTGTTTTTAACCCTCATCCCAGCAGATGGCACATTTTAGTTTCCCCATTTGCTTTTTTGTTGGAGAATTCAGAGAGAACTAGAATTACCCAGTAGGCATTTTATAGCATTGTTACCTGAAAAGTTGCAAACAATGTCTCTGGCTTTCAGCCACCTGTAATAATTGTTTTAACAGAGAAAAATAATAGTATATTAAAGATGTTGATTGTGTTGGATAAGAGTTGCTTTTTGGCCCAAAAAAGAGGGCTGACAGCTACTCAGTGCAAATGTTCTGCTTCTTTTGAACATGTGTTTGTTTACTGATTTGGGTCCTGCTTTTTTTTTTTTTTAGTCTGCTGAAAAAGTACTAAGACAACATTATACTTTCTTGCAAACAGAAAGTGAGTAGAGAAGAGTTTTGGCTGCTATCTTGCACCTTTATATGTTTTCTGCTGCTGGAGATCATTTTAAAATTATACTATTGTATGCATAGTGAAGTAGTACAGCCCAGTCTACCACCATTAGTCTTTATTAATCTTTTCATTAATTAATTTAGAACAGGGCTTACCACCATTTCTTCACTTTTCTGTGCAGTGACATACCCTCCAAACTGTCCTCATGTGTCAAGGACAGTCTTGACTTAATCCTCTTTCATCCCACTTCTTCAACTGCTTTTAAAATGTCCCAGTTTCTGTGTCCTGCTCTCACTTTCCCCTGTTATCCTCAGCTTACTTTAATTGCTGCAAACTGAGTTCAAAGTGCAAACATAATTTGCATTCAATTAACACAGCTGCAGGGAGAGGAAAGGAAGAGGACAGAATCTTGCCCTTCCCAATAGGCCCAGGTGTAAGCAAACTGCCACAGACTAGCTTGTGTGTTGCCATTTTGAGTATACTCTGATGTTGCTTGGCCACATGTGTCCTAGTTTTCACCTGCAAAATTCTGGAAGGTAAGCAGCTATATAGTGTATGTGACTGCTCCCCTGGCTTTTTAAAATATCATAAATGCCCTGTAAAGAAGCTTAGGCTGAGAAAGGAAAGTTTTGGAACTGGGTCTAAGTCATTCAGTGTGCAAGGTGGAAATTTGAATCCAAGTCTGTTCCCATATCTTAGGTGGGACTCAAACTCTAGCCAACTCTTTAACCCATCAAAATTAGGGTTGGCTGTATACTGTAAACTGGCAGAGCTAGACTTGATGTCAGTCATAAAGCAACAATCCAATCCATCCCAGCATCTTGAGAATCAGCAAATATTAAACTGAAGTTCTAACACTAATTGTTAAAAATATAGGTAAGCATATTGGAGTGTGGTTTAGTATAGGGTTGTGTGTTTGACTGACAAACTCTAAGCAATTGTGGGTGATACTTAATGCATAACACTTAATTACATTACAGGGGGGAATCCTTAGGCCTCAGGTTTTGGTTTGGACACCTCAGGGCCTGGGATGACCCTGAACTTACAGCCTTCATCTAATGGCCTTTCAGAGAGTGGGTAGGAGGCTTAGGTAGGGGGCATAGCCTTTATGGGACCAAGTACTGCAGTTGGCCCTCCACATTTGCTAGGGTTAGGGGTGCAGAACTCCTGCAAAAGTGGGAAAATCACAAGTATCAAATAAACTCCTCTGAAATGTGATGCTGGAGAAGAGTTCTACAGATATTGTGGATTGCTAAAAAGACAAATGAATGGGTCCTAGAGTAAATCAAGCCTGAACTCTTTCTAGAAGCCAAGATGACTAAACTGAGGCTGTCATACTTTGGCCACATCATGAGAAGACGTGAGTTGCTAGAAAAGACAATAACACTTGGTAAAGTAGTAGGTAGTACCTGGGGTTTGCAGTTTAGGGAGAGGTCTTTAGAATTCTCAGCCAGTGAGGGAGGTGATGTAAAACCAGGAGTGAGCAAAATGTCCCTAGACTGTACCCACCCAACATTCTTCACTATTGAGTAGTTTGCCTTGGGCTGATGGGATGTGCAGTCGAATATCTAAAGGGCTGTATTTTGTCTAACCATGTATTAAAACCTACTAAATACAATGACAAAGGTATGCTGGTGATGCTGTGTGGCTGCCATCTTATTTAAACTGTCACCTCACTTGTAGGCAAAACTGAGCCGTCTCCAAGAGTTCTGTGGGTGCTTCTGGTGGAATATAGCGGCAGTGGTATAGCTGGTTGTGGTAGAGATGACATTTTAATGTTCCCCATTGCTCTGGTGTGATGCCCTTCTGCCCATCCTTCAAGGGGGTCCCAAGGCAGGCATCGGACTCTGACAGCTCTTCAAAGGTGGTATGCATTGAAGCTGCCTAATACCAACACAGATTAATTATACACTCAGCTGGCTGTTGTCTATTCTGTGTGGCAGCCGATCTCCAGGGTTTCAGCCACAGATGATTTTCCAGTTCATTCTTCACCTGTGATCTTTTAACTGGAGATAAACAAAGCCTAGAAAAGTTACCTTTTCTGGACTATAGCTCCCAGAACTTCCAGCCAATATAACCATGCTGGCTTGGGGGTTTGGATTATAGTTCTGAAAGTAATTTCTCCAAATAATAGAGACTGAACTAGATGATCTACTATTGGGCTAAGGCACCTTCTCCCATGCTGAAGTTAACACAGGTCTGCTGGTTTAAACTGGAACTGAGGGTATAGGATCTTCGCCCCCAGGTTTGAATTCAGCTTCAAAGCAATTTCTCCTGGACTTCATTTCAGTGCTGGGCAGGGCCAAAAGGTAACAGATGAGACAAATTTTACCAGGATAATTTAGCTGAAAACTCTTACTGAAAGTAAATGAACCTCAGGAGGAGCAGTTCAACCTTTCAAGAATGGTGGAAGCCATTCTGGCCTATGTAATGTAATGCTTTGAGTCTGAACTTAAGTCATCCATGACTGGATGGGATGGGATGAAATGTGGGAGGCAGGATGGAAGAAGGGACTCAGGATGAGTAGAGTTCCAAGTCCTGCTCAGCCATGGAAACCCACTGGGTGACCCTGGGAAGTCACACTATCTCTTTCTTACAGGAGAGCAATGGTAACTCTCTTCTGAACAAACTTTGCCCAATCACAGGATCAGCTGAAGTCAGAATCAAGTTAAAAGCATACAGCAGCAACAGAGATGAGGAAACCAGAGAAAAACTGGGGAACTCATCAAGCAGTGACATTTTGGGGAAGGATTATGGCCCCCTGAGGAACCTAGAAATGCCAGACTAGACCTCAGAGCTTGAAGTTTCCTATTCCAGGGTAACCAATGCATGTGCACATGCCAACAAAGTTTCGTTCTTTTTGTCCTTCTGGTGGCCTTTTTAACTAGGCCCAGGGTATTTGCCTCATACCTGAGAATCACCTCTTGATGATGAAGTCACTGAAGGATGAATACACACCTATATGTACAGGCTTCCCCTAGTTATCTGACAGGTTAGGGACCAGAGCACTGTCAGAAAATGGGATTGTTTGAAAAGCAGAACCCATGTACTGTATGGTAGGGAGCATGAAGGACTTACAAAAACTGACGTGGGACTGACTGTGCATGCGCTGCTTGCAAAGTCTCTCAGCCAGCTTGGCATCTTTCTCCCTCTCTAATCTCTCTCTGCAAGCACTATATGAGCAGTCCCAGGAGACCCTCCATAGGCAAGAAGAAATACAGTTGGCTCTCCACATTTGTGGGTTTAACTTTGACAGATTTGATTATTTGCGAGTTTCTCCAATCCCTGACCCACCCAACTCAGCCACTTCATATATGGGGGAATCTTTCCTCTCAGCAGCTCTGATCAGGCTGCAGAGCCCTTTAAAAACCTGCCTCTAGTCCTCCTCCACCACAGCTGCTACCTGGCCAGCTAAGGACAGATCGCAGCCCAATTTCTCAGCCCCACAAACCCTGTCCTGATGCCCCCACGCGCATACCCAAGGAAGGAGATCGGCAAAAAGATTGGCCACCCCCTTTCACTCTTCTTTCCTTGACCTGGTTTGGACCCTGAGTGCCCATTCTCCCCACCATACTTCAGTCCCCTTCCCAGAAACACACACGCATTTTGATATTTGCGTTTTTTTCCCCACTTTTGCGGAGCTCCTGCGCCCCTAACTCTAACAAATGTGGAGGGCCAACTGTAATGAAATAGTGGAACCCCCATTGAATTAAAGGAACTTGTCCTTAATTTGGAAGTGTTGAAAGAGCAAGTCGTCAGATAACAGGGCATTGAGAGACAGGGGCTTCCTGTGACTGATTTACACCTATCTGGCCTTGTTGGCACAACTAACCCTGAGGCAAAGGAGAAGATGCTGCCCCCGCTTCCAGCTACAGCAGTGTTGGCAGGGCACTGTTGCTTTAATACTGAAGCCAGGAGAGTGTTTTTCACTGCCACTGTGGGGGGGCACCCTGAATAAAGGGGTGCTGATGACTCTGTGCTCCAGCACTTCCTTGCTGTTCTCTCACCACTCTGCCTGGTGCCTGCTGGCTGTCCCTCAAACAAATGGTGCAATGCAGCACTGCCAGTGTTATGTCACATGAGGAGACTAATGCATGTGCCCATGCCAAGCTGGATGCAGCTTTGTAGGCCTGCAGCCTCTATACCTCCATGTTTTGTTAGGGGCCTTTTTGACTGGGGCCGTGAGGTAAAAATGTTAGAGAAAGCGACTGGTCAGAGAGCGAAGGTCACAAACCCTAGGAGACATTGCAATCAGCAAGGATTGCAGTCACTGGAGTTCTGATTCAGGAAGAAGGGGACAGATTGCCCTCATCGACCAATATCTGGTATCTGAGGCTGGTGGGGTGTCAAATGATATTGCTGATCCCCACACATCACAACTGGATTTGTGATGCAGTTAAGCATTTTGAGACGGAATTTCACGATCTGACATCTATACTCACACCCTGGTGCACTCAAACCTTCAGGAGATGGTGTGTATTCTCTTCCTTCAAAATATGGTAAGCTAGCTTTCTTGTGTTTGAGGGCCCTTGTGTTGTTTGTTTTGATGAGTGGGGGCTTGGACCTCTGCTCCAAAGTCTGTCCTAATGGCCGTACTGCAGTGAAAAAATGCAGCAAGGGACATAGGGATGAACGTTCGGCCCCTTCTCCCCAGCTTTGGGCAAACAACTCATGGCCTCAGTTCTCCCTCTGTAAAATGTGACTATTAGTAGCATCCTTCCATGTGGGGGCTGCTGTGAGAGGGATTGGAATAAGGCTTACAAAGTGCCTTCTGTGCTGAGGGTGCTATTAAAAGGATAGAAAAAAGCAGTGACTCTCCGGCGCAAGGCATGAAGGACTCCTGGGTGCCAGGGGGCACCTTCTCGATCTGGCAGTACTGAGATTTCTGGCTTGCAGAGAAGAAAACTTTAAAACACACACACACACTCTAATGCCCTTCTAGGCTTAAGCTAGGGGAAATCTAGGTCACCCCAGCAAAATTGCAACACGCATATTTGTACCTCCCTCTTTCATCGCTGCCCCAATAGAGGAGGGGGGTTATTTCTGGAACTACAGCCCCCGTTATGCAACTGTGTGACTCCCCTGAGAGCAAACCTATTTTTATCCAGGCTAGGAGTGTGCGTGCTGTGACGTCCAAAATGCAGGCCCCGCTCTGATGGCGCCAGATGTACCCCTGGCAGGGGGTTGGAGAGACCACTGCCACGCCCCCCATGTCTCCTGTCAATACCCTGCCCCAAATTTTGTCCTATTGTTAACGGTCCTTTTCTCCTCCCTTATAAATAGGGCAGGCATCTGTGGTTATGCCAGTTGCCTTCCTCCACCTAAAACATCCTCTGCCCCACAGCACTGCAGTTTTGCCTTCTGCCGAGTTTGACCCATAGCTCCCGACTAGAGTGACTAACTGGTCAGAACTTCATGACTTTAGTAAACTACCGGAACTGAAGGATGTGAAGGGCTTCTTTGTTCCCTGAATCTTTTACAATGGAAATTTGCCTTTAAAAGCAGAGCCGTGTGTTCTACACATGCTCAGAGGAGCTATAGCAGTTGCTCTTAAACCCTCCTATGTCCCTTTCCCCCAGCAAAGATTGGAAGTACTGGACAATTTTATCTTTAAAAAAAACCACTATTGAGGTAGAAGAGCAACCTTATTCATTGTTAAAGAGGAATTCTTTAAAACCGTAGCTATGGAGCATGTGGAACATATCAAAGTTCTCAGCTGCTCTTGTCTGTGTTTATTAGATTTTTACGTCAGGTTTCCTCCTGGTGCAACAAAATGTTATCAAATGCTTTCCCCGAACTTCTATTTTCAGAACAACAAGCCTGTGAGGTAGGTTAGGGAAAGACAGTGCTTGGCCCAAATAAGGTTTTACTCCCGTGTGCTTTAAGTGTAACCAGCACTACGCTTTTGTTGTTCTTCTCTGCGGCAGGGAGGTTCAGAATTCAGGCTTACAGGATATTTTGCCAGGTGGATGAGTCATTAGGAACTTAAGATGTATTAATCAGGGTCTTCTGCAAAATATATACACTTTGGACGGTTTTGTTTTTTAGGGATCAGAACTGAATAGATGTCACAGTCCTTCTACCCAGAAAGTTGACTACCCAAGCTGTCTTCATTTTGGCTGCATAATTTAGGACTGCAGAGAGGAATCATTTTGCTGTTACTACTGTTAAACAATAGGAAGTAAGCATCAGAAATCCTTGCCTATCTCCAGAAGAAATCACCTAGAGATCTACCTTCTGCTCTCCACAGGCTACCTGAGAGGGATGAAATGGATGACAACCAGTGGTGTAATGGAGCCAAGACTCAAGGGGTCAAAGTACTGGGACATTTTGATTTGCCGGATTGATGGCACCATCTGCTACTTCCCTCAGGCTTCTCTGTTTTGTCTCAGCTAATATCCAGTCCTTGTGGTAGCTGGGGAAGGAAGAAATGGATTTGCCCACCAATGATGTAATGAGCTATTTCTGTTGTAATGCAGGTATTTTGGGGTAGCTTGGTGTTCAGTGAGCAATTAAGGCTTCTCATCTTTACAACAGACCTTGCACTGGTGAAGGTGAAAACCACTTGACCTGGGCCATTTCCACACTGGACTGTTATAGTGCTATTATTCCACCTTCAACATCCTATGGAATCCTGGGGTTTGCAGTTTAGGATTCCAGGATTCCATAGGATGTTGAAAGTGGAATAATAGCACTATAACAGTTTAGTGCGGAAATAGCTGGTTTCTTGATATGGATCAATACAGCTACTTATATTTTTGGACTCTCTGTTAGGATGTGGCTAATTTGTTGACACCAGTGGTGCAGATGGAAATATTAAACTATGGACACTCAGCATGACAGTCCCAACTGCCACACCCTGACAGAGAGAGTTGTTGTTGTTTTGTTGTGTGACTTCATGTCATTTCCCACTTATGGAGACCCTAAGGTGATCCCATCAAGGAATTTCCTTGGCCAGATTTGTTCAGAGGAGGCTTGCTATTGTCTTACTCTGAGGCTGAGAGAGAGAGTGACTTGCCCAAGTTCACCCAATAGGTTTCCATAGTTGGGTGAGGATTCAAACACTAGTCTCCCAGAGTCCTAGTCCAACAGTCAAAACACTACCCCTGCCGTAAGTGCCTGGGACAGTAGAAGAGCATGTGATTTCTCAAGGCTGAAATGGGAGCGCCGGCATCTAAGGCACTGTCAAGTGGCCATCTTGAGGCTGCCAGACATGGAGTTGGAACGCTGATGCCTTTAAGCTAGAAAAGCAAGGTTGTCCTCCTTTCTGAAGACCCTTCCACTGACTTGGTATAGATGCAAATGCTGTTGCTCTTCTTTCTTCATTTCCTTTGCTGTGAACGCACCTTTCCGAGGCTCTGCTATGTGACTGTCCCCCATCATTGATATGATACATCATCTAGGCATGATACATTTTATAGTTGCTCAGAGACTTATGGTGATTTGAATGCATGAACAAACATACAAATCCAGTACTGCATACCTCCACAGAGGGGAATTATCATTCTATATTAGACCACATTTGATGGAAATTTTGAGCTTTAAGTTCTCAATAGTTGTGGACATAGCATATCAAATGCACATGGTATAGGAAATGTTTGTGTATGTATTCCCAAATTCTTAAAATAGTCCAAAGCTATCCTGATGCTTTAAATGACTTTTATGAACTTTGTAAAGGCACCAGATCTCATATGATCTTGGAAGCTAAGGAAGGCAGTCGTGGTTAGTAGTTGGATGGGAAACCACCAAAAAATACCAGGTGCTGTAGGCTCTATTTCAGAGGAAAGAACTGGCAAAACCACCTCTGAGGATTCCTTGCCCATAAGTTGACAGGTGACCTGAAGGCATACGCAAACACACACAGAGTTCACATCATCTTGTGTCATATGAGTCACTGTGCTCAAATATCCCATGGACTTTGCAAGCACACACATGGATTATTCTGAATTCTCTATTTAGAGCTTGGGAAATTATTTTTGTGAACAACAGTTCCCAGAATCTCTTGGACATGGCCATAGGATTCTAAGAGTTCTGGTTTTAAAAGTAATTTTCTAAGCTCTGGATAATGATATTAGTTCACATTTGGTGATTTTTATGAAGAACCACACAATTATTACATAAATCACAGCAAGGTACTGTATATCACAATCTGATAACAATCATTCTGTACTATCCCACAGATGAGTGCAAATATGGTGGGTGCCCACTCTCCCTGCTGTGCCACATCTCCCTTCTCACAGACACACAGACACATTTTGCTATTTGCCATTTTTCCACTTTTGTGCCCTTAACCCTAGCAAATATGGAAAGCCAACTGTATCTCAATGGGAAAAAGAAGAATAGTTACAAACACTACCGAATCTTAACCTTGTCTTGCAGTATAGAAGTGAATGGCATTGATAAAGCTGGGTGTGCCTATTAAAAAAAAAAAAACACAGAAGAAAACATCTGACCTGGATCCCTCTTGGGAGCCAGTACACTCATCTCTCATTAACTCAGCCCCTCTGGGCTAAGATATTTAATTAGCTACGAAGGAGCAGAAACAAAACTGCAAACAAGGAGGCTGTAAACCATGGCTCTTTTCATTGCCTCCTGGAAATGGAAAGAGTGTGGGGAATGTACCAAGCTAGACAGGAAGGCATTGTTGTTGTTGTGTGCCTTTAAGTTGTTTCCAGTTTATGGCACCCTTAAGGCAAACCTATCACTGAGTTGTCTGGGGCTGAATTGAACTCTGGTCTCCAGGGTCATAGTCAAATGCTGAAACCACTATACCACACTGGCTTTCACAGGAAGGCGTTCCCTCCAACATGTCACAGATGAAAAACCAGAACCTGTGGGCAAGTGACATTAGAGTGTGTTCAAGATGGCAAAAGTTGTTTAGGAGGAAGAACACACAAGTTAGGGGAGGCTGCAGTGGTTTGTTTCGCCTCAGCCTACTGGGTAGGGCAAGACTCTGCCCTCTCCTCTCCTCTCCCACAGGCCATTTCCGTACTACACTGTAATAGTGCTATTATTCCACTTTCAACATCCTGTGCAATCCTGGGGTTTGCAGTTTAGGGAGAGGCCTTTAGAATTCTCAGACAGAGAGCTCTTTGGCCTCAATAAACTATAAACTCCAGAATTTCAAAGGATGTTGAAAGTCGAATATTAGCACTATAACAGTGAAAGATGGAAATGTGTTTATATGTATCTGAAACTTTGTATTTACTCCAGATTTTTAAAGCTACTTTTGCCTCAACCTGCATGTCAGGATTGTATATGGGAGAAAAGCTACCACTCATGAACAATCCAAATGAGAAAATGGACATCCAGTCTTGCCCTAGGCAAACCTTCCAAAGTTACAAATGCATGGCTAAAAGAAACACGTTATAACAGGGGATGTGGGGTAAAAAGCAGATTTTTCCCATCGTTCCCCCTCAAGTATTCCTTTTATTGTAAGGAATAGGAAACACATCCCCATTTTATATGTGAATGAGCTGAACATACTGGTATTCTGTTATGCTTAGTTTGGCCTTCACTAAGGCCAATAAAGCCTGTGTCCGGATTTTTTTTTAACAATTTCAGAATGTATTTACTGGAGTGAGGAATATGCCCCCATGACTTAAAAGCTTCTGCATCTCGCCCCCAAAATACAAATAGAAATTAAAAATCTCTGCATATAGAAGACTAGCAAGTGAAATAGGAAGGCTACAGGGATATCCACATCACACAATTATGGTGCTTTAATACCTCTAATTGCCATGGTTCTGGTCTATGGCATCTTGGGATTTGTAGTTCGGTGACATATTTAGAAATATTTGTCAGAGAGCTCTAGCGCTATAGTTCAGGGCATATACTGCAGAATACTAAGTATCCTACCGAGCTATAAATCCCAGGATTCTATGAGACCGAACCATGACAGTTAAAGTGGTATCAAATTGCTATAATTGTGCACTGTACCTCCACCCTAAGGTGCAAGCTAGTTTTCTTTATCCAAGACAAATTTTGTACAGTACATTTAGGGCCTGATTGCAATGTGAGCAGTCAATGTGTGTATGTATGTGTTTCTTCAAGTCGCCTCTTGACTTAAGGTGACTCCATGAATTTCATAGGGTTTTCTTAAGCAAGGAATCCTCAAAGGTGGTTTTGCCAGGTCCTTCCTCTGAAATATAGCCTACAGCACCAGGTATTTGTTGGCGGTCTCCATTCCAAGTAACCAACCACAGCTGACCCTGCTTAGCTTCCAAGATCAGAGAGGATCTATTGCCTTCCCATTTACAGGTTTTTTCATTAGGCTGCAGTAGGAGAAGGACAAGATAAGATCTGACTACTTTTAATAATCTTGAAATGTGTGTCTTGCATTGTATGGCATGTTCAAACTGCTTTGAAACTGGATTGACCTGGGTTCCCCTAAACAAACTTTTAGACTCTAGGGTTTGTGTGGGCAATCGTGCTGACGATGAGAATTCTGTGAGTGAGCCTCAGAATGTACCCCCTCTATAAAGATTGATACCACTTTTAATTACTATCATTCTATGAAATCCTGGGATTTGTTGACTAGTGAAGTACTTGGGATTCTCTCTACCTGGCAAAACTGCAAATCCCAGGATTCTGTATGATGGAGCCATGACAGTTGAGGTGGAATCAAACTGCTATAAGTGCAGTGTAGATACACTCTTCGTCCCTTGCTCACTTGTTAAAAGTTGGTCAGAGTGGATTTAGACTGGTAAGGAAGTAAAGCCTAGAGTATTCCAGAGAACCGGGGCAAGACATATTGACAATGTTCCGTTAAGCCAGAAGGTGGGAGGATTGTGGATTTTGCCACACGAGAGTATTCAACAGAAAACAAGACTCAAAATATCTGATTTATTCAATTTGATTTATTCTATGATGTTCCAGATTACAAACTTCAGGTATGGAATTGATTGCTAAAACATCTCCCACGTGGCAACCTTGCCACGATCTTTGCAGAACTACAGTTCCTTGGTTGGCAGTCATGTTAGTTCAGCAGCTTTAGCCTGGCTTAAGTGCTTTGTTTACACATGTTCTTAAGCACTTATGTGAATCTAGAAATGGCTAGCCTAGGGGTATATTGCTGCATTGCCTTTCCCTTACATAGGAAGCACCAATTCTGACAGCCTTTCCCCCCCCACTGTTCTCCTGCAATCTGTTAGTGTTTTTCTCTGCCAACATCCTTGTCCATAGCCGAGCTGGAAGAGTTCCTGGCACACAAAAAAAGGGGTTTGGCAAGTGGCCAGGTCTCCTTTGCTGGCAGCCAGAGCCATTTCCCGTCAGTGGCTGGGAGGCCCAGAAGCCTCTTTGCTAACCACAGAAGCATCACAATTCCACTGGGGCCCTTTGAAAGGACGTGGAATCCATTTAATGGCGGTGTCGATTCATTAAAGGATAAACACAGCTGGCTCAGAAACAAGGGCACAGATGATGGATTTGTCTTCCGTAAAACAGGGATCTCATTCAAAGATACCACTTAGGTGGACACAAAGGCCATTTAGGTATTGTCATTTTCTCTCCACCACCATCCTGCATCTCCAGGGGTTTAATCAGAACCACTTCTAACTTTGGCTGTATCACTGCTTTCATGCACTGACTTATAAACAATAAAGCAGGTTCATGTTCTCATTGTCCACAAACACTGCAGTTGATGCTTTTTTTAAAAAAAATAATGTGTTGAACATTTGTCCATGGTGTCTAGAAGCTGGAAAAGTTACTTTTTGGACCACAAGTTTCAGAATACCCCAGCTAGCTTTACAATTGTCCATGCTGACTGTGGGATCCTGGGAGTTGTGAATCAAAATTGTAACTTTTCCAAATTCTGATTATTATTTTCTTGAGGTGTGCTTAACAAGATGGCATCGCCAGTGAAGCAGTGCAGGATTCAAGGTGGTCTTTGTTAATAAGGGATATTCAAATACTTATGATGAGATTTGTTGAATATAGGCTCTTGAATACAACATTTGGAAACAGACTTTGCTTTTAAACTACAACTCCTACTATTCTGACTGCAGGATTCTGAGAGTTGTAGTCCAAAAAAAACACCTCTTTTCCAAACTCTGTTGACATACAGGTATTTATTTGTCAAAGTATCTCAGAAGCCTCAACCTGTTATAGTTGAAATTGATTCTGGTAAAGAACTCCAGCTTTTTTTACTGGCTGGCTTGGAGGGAGTGACAAGCAGGTCGTATGGTACAAAAATCAGACAGGCGGCTAAAAAACTAGCAAGATGGCAGCCCATTTTCCACAAATATATGCAGGATAAGCATTAAGCTTTACTGTATATTATCTCAAAATGAAGCAGCAGTACCAGACAAGTTGTTGCTTGGACAACCTCTACTTTGTTTTTGTCATTTGACCAAGCAGCAGAATTATTATTAGACAACATAATCTCAGTTACTCATGAGATCCTTTTGAATAATCACAACAGAGATGAAGAAAAACAGAAAAGATGGTTCAGATATAACATCACATGCCTGTGATTTGGGCTTTTGTGGTTTGTCCTCTCTTCACTTGTCATGATTATTCTTCCTCCTGTTTGTGGCAAATCACAGTTGGCCAGTTTTCTAAACTGGTAATCTACAGTTTGCACTTGCCTCCCAAACCAGATCAGAACCAAGATACAAACCACAGTTTCCTAGTTTAGATAAACTTGGAAAGGAACTGTAATAAGTGACAATAAAGAGAATAAGAGCACAAGTGTCCTGCTGGCCTTATTTAAAAAATGCCTCATACCTTGATCTTCTGCACAAATGATTTATCTGACAATAGTGAGCTTTCAGGGATAATGTTCAGCTGTTAGCCATTTGTTCTATGAAGATGAAATTCCCTCAACCAGTGAATCTGTTTCTGGAAAATTTATTTTCTCTGCATTCAGTCTACAAGAGAAAATGCAATTCCCCCTCTCCCCAACACCTGCAACTGAAGCAATAATAAGCACCAGTGATATTGTGAATAGTGCTGGTTTGAGGAGGCCTCCATTAGAACCCTCAATCAGCTTTGAAGCCAACTAGTGTGGTGCTAGCTCTTTTCTTCTATTGAAATGGCCTTCAGATGTCAAAGCAAGGGCACAGGGAACACATTTCAGAATTCTGCTGACTTTACTGTATTCTCTTTAAGCAGCACTTGGGAAAGTTACTTTTCTGGATTACAACTGCCAGAATCCCTCGGCCAACTTGGCCACTAGCCATGCTAACTGGGAAATTCTGAAAATTGTCATTCAAAAAGTAACCTTCCTTTCAGCACATTTCTTTAAAGACAGGTTGTTTGATATATACTCAAAATATAAGCCTCTTCTCTAGGGAGTCTGAGTGTCATTGCTAGTGAAAGAAACTACTTCCCTTGTCCTCTCCTCGTTTCTTCTAGGTCAAAGACCAGAATAACTGGTTGTTACTTGTTGTGGGCACCACCACCTTTGTTCATCCTCTTTTGTTGGGAAGGGTAAAATCTCCAAGATGGGCCAGAATCCTAGCATACTGTTTGCATAGGTTGGGGCCATCTTGTCTCCTCTGGCTAAATGCAGTGGTGTAGACTGCAGGTGTAAGAATACACAGGAGGACACAAAGTTTGCTGGCAATCCTCCCAAATTTGTTCCCTGAGATGAGACTTAATTTCACCTTGTTACTATAGAATCATAAACTCTTAGAGCTGGAAGGCACCACAAGGGCCATCTAGTCTAACTCCCTGCAATACAGGAACAAATAACTAAAGTGTTCTGAAAGATGTCTATCCAACCTCTGTTAAAAGACAGTGCTCTCTAACATTTAGGTGGAATTTCTTGTAATTTAAATTGACTGGTTTGTGTTCTAGTTCCTGGAGCAGCAAAAAAACCAAGCTTGTTCCCTTCAGCTATTTAAAGATAGCGATCATGTCACCTATCAGTCTTCTCTTCTCCAAGCTAAGCGTACCTAGTTGTTCTTCATAAGAACTTTGATCATCTTGGCTGCTGTTCTCTGGACATGTTCCAACTTGATGTCCTTCTTGAATTGTGGTGCCCAGAACTGCATGTAACATTCCAGGTGAGGTCTGACCCAAGCAGAAATAATGCTTCCTTACTAGTTCCCTGACACTATACTCCTGTTGATGCAGCCTAGAATTTGCATTGGACTTTTTTGGCTGCTGAATCATACTGTTGACTCATGTTTAATTTGTGGTCTACCAAGACCTCAGGTCCTTTCCACATGTGAGGCCAAGCCTCCCTCTTGTGCACCCTCCCCCGCAACCTTCCATTAACCTGTGAATAATAGTCTGGATGCAATTGTTGTTATTGTTGGTTGGTTTTTTTTTTTTTGAAAGTTTTAAATGAAAAGGAAATAATTTTATTACATGCTGTAACCTCGGCATGTCAGCTCATGCAGACAATATAATGTCCCAGAGACCAAAGACCAGGGGATGTTGGAGGGAAAGTGAGAAAAGGACGGAGTGCGGGCAGGGGAGCAGGATGAACAAAAAGTAAAATGAGATAACAAATAAACATTGGCACAAAAGGAATGAAAGGAAACACACCTCCTCTCTAGAGAGATGAAAGAAAATGCAAAGAAAAGGAAGCGCAAGGAGTTTTCAGGAGAACACAGGCCCAAACCCTCATCCAGGAGTCCATTGTAGCACCAGAATTGAATGGCAATAAGAAGATGCAAGGATGAATGGAGGTGGATGGTAGTGAATAGCCAAAACCAGACTGGCCCAGTTGCTTCTTCTAGGTTCAACAGGTTTAGAATGTGATGCTAGGTCTTCTCTTACCTGGGCAAACTACAGAACAAGAAAAAGCACCATGTGTGGAGTGTGTGTGTGTGTGTGTTTATGTAGAAGGAGCACAAAATGAAGGGCAGGTTAAAAGAACAACAGGTCTGTTATATGTTGGGAATATTACATATAGACTATTGGTTGTATGCTGGAGCCAAAGATGGATGAGGCTGTTGGTGAATGGAAAGTTGTACACTGGGAATCCAGATCAGCTTTGGAGAATGTGATGTATATGACTTCACAGAGGGTTGGTGGAACTGATGACTAGAGTTAAGGACCTATATGGCACAAACTGTAAAATATAAAGGATTACCCAGATTTTAGTAATCTGGCCTTCCTACAAATTTTGGGGATATGCATATCCCTTTTCATTATTAACAAAATATGTACTGAGTCAGTTTGAAGTTTGAGGTGGACTGACTTAGACAGATTAAAGAACAGCGGGTAGGAAACTGAAGTGTCAGTTGGAGAATATATGGGACATGGATTTTTGAGTGATTGGTTGGACAAATGCATGGAAGCATAGGGCTAAAAAGAAAACTGGTGACTCACTTGGAATGAATGGCTAGAGGGCTGGAGGGATAGCTGTCTATAATGAACCATAGGGGAAAAGAAGGAAGAGGGGGCACAGATGGTAAAAATGAAAGGGGTTTTGAAAAACTGGCTGGTTTTTGTGAAAGGGTGATATGGATGATACCCCAAGCTGTCCTGTCACCACAGAGCAGACTGTGAGTGCATTACTGTGTCCCCTAAGTGTCTCCTTTATTGGGACAGGCCAGCAATGGAAGCTTATTTATTGCTTTCTGTATGAAATTGACCCGGAAATAGCTCTTCAACTAGGACAGCTTGTGCATGAAGGAGGATGTGTGAGTAGGGTGCAAACAGTACCTCCTTGAATCACAGTCCAAAATGGCTGCCTTGCTGTTCCCACAGTCCAATAGTTGCTGGGTAGGGAACTAATGGGATGGTGAGCACATGGTATGTACTGACTCATACTGTTTGCATGTTGTGGGGTCCAGCTGCTATGGCAAAGACCATAGTTTAATGGCAGAGAACATGTCTGCATGGAAAAAATCTCAGGTTTAAACCTAGGCATATCCAGGTAAGGTTTAAAAAGGAGTGTGGCTGCTAGTCAGTACTGAGCAAGAAGGAATAATGGTTTGATTTAGCAATAAGGCAGATCTTTATGTTCCTAAGCTCTCTGATTGTGTGGGGTGTATATATACACATGCCTTCTTTGTATGTGTTGAAGATGGGCACTACAGAACTGTTTTAATAATCATTGCTTTCTCTAGGAAATCCTTGAGAATTGTAGGTGTATGAAGGGGCTATAACAAGTACGTCTCAGAACCCTCACCATTCTCTGAAGGCTGCCATGACAGCTGAACTGGTGTATTACTAATACTGGCTTATAGTGTGGATGCATCCCAAGAGTTTGGGTCAAAAATATGTGAGCAAATATGAGAGTTGTCAGCACATGCTTTGCATAGATGTATTGGTCTTGTGCGTAAATGCAGGAGCTACACACTTTTGTGTGTTGCCCAGTCTGTGAACACTGAGAGTAAAGCAATGTATCTGCTACCCAGACATGAATGCATGCTCTCTCTCTCTTCAAGTATATCCCCAGGGATGCATCTATACTGTAAAACTACACCAGTAATAAACCAAATTAATAGCCATGTCTTCTGCCAAGAACTCCTGATAACTGTTATTTGGGAGAGAATGCTCAGAATTTTCCGAAAAGAAGGCTTATAGCCTCTCTTTTCCCTCCTTGAACTACACTGTGAGGAACCATGACAAAAGAACCTGTTTATGTAGGTCAAATAGACATTTCCTGAGGATATATTTACACTGCAAATATAACCTTGTTTTTTTTTTTTAAAAAAAAGAAACTTTCTCCTCAAAGAGTCTTAGGAGTCACAGTTCTTTAAAGGCAGCAGTGGCAAACAGGATTCCCAGCTTTTCAGTCTGCAGATGGTCCTTTAATAATGGGCATGACTTGCAACAATTAGCAGGAGAGGTTTCTCACAGCATGAAAATGTTGTCACCTGCCAATTTCTGCTGACCAAACTGCTGTTAAATCTACAGTTATAATGCAGGGATGGAGAAATGTGTGACCTTCCAGATATGGTTGTTCTACAACTACCATCAGTCTTAGCATAGCTTAACAATAAAGCATGATGGGAGTTACAATCCAAAAATCCGGAAAACCACACAGCACATCTGTCATACAGAAGCCCATTTAAAAGTTCACAAAGCTACCGAGCCCAGGGTTCCTGCAGCTGCTAAATTTATTTCATTTGGTTTATACAGCACTTAGATATGCCTTTTGCTTACTTAGACGCAGTGTGTACACTCACTTATGCCTCCTGAAGGTGCACGATTATTTCTGTGAGACGTATGTGATGTATATTCAGAAATGTGGTTGCCAAAAGCATATTACACTGTCTGCCCCATGCACGTATGCTTGCTACTTCCAAACTGTTATTGTAGCTTTTTTTTTAAAAGGATATTCTCCCACATGGTTCTCTAGAAGTGTGAGAAAGATTATCCGTGCAAACGTGCAATTGTACCCCTTTGTTGTATATCCACATGCTACCCTTGTGCAAATAAGTGTGTATGCATGTGCAGAGTCTTGCACCCTACATGTACAAATATACCTGACATGTGCACACCAGGACCTCAACTCTCCTGATGTACTTTGCAGATGGTTGCTCATGTGCTCTAGTGGAATCCATGCAAACAAATAAATCTACTAACCTATTATTTGGCAAGGAAGGGATGAACAGAATCCAGCCCCACCTCTCTTCCCTTCTTCTCCCAAACAGTTAATTACAGTGATATGAAATTTTAAAAGGGGTTCTACTGCTAGGTCTAAGTGGGGTACTGCATGCAGAATAATTAATCACGCAGGTCATCCCTCCACCCAGGAACCCTCAATCTAAGAATCTGAGTTTGGAAAAATTACTTTTTTGGATTACAACTTTCAGAATCAGCTAGCCAGCTTGACCTAGCAAGCTGAAGCAAAGTAACTTTTCCAAATTCTATGGATACCTGTGCAAATGTCTATTTTCTTGCACAGGTGTCATTGGCCATAGTTTGACTGAGGCAATTGTGTAATATAACCCACCAATTTCTCACTTCCTTTTTAAAAATAAACTTCCACATTTCTTGCTTTCCTTTTCATTTTCAAATCTTTGAAATTCAAGATGGGGTGCAAGTGAGGGGAGGGGAAAGAGAAAATAGTTTGCTTACCTCCTTAGGGCCCAGAATGGTTTGGGTGTGAATGGAATGAGTATGAGCAAGGTTTATATCCTTAGAAATAATTTCCTGTCAAGAGGAAGTTAAGGATGAGCACAATTGTAGGGTAAGGAGGTTGTGAAAGACAACAATGAAGCTTGTTCCAATGGCACCTTAAAGACTAGTTTTACTGTGGCAAAAATTTGTATAGGCAAAACCTACAATATCAGAAGACTCCAACCACAACTATTTTTTTAGGTCTTACCTAGAACTTGGAAAGTTTTTTTTTTTTGGACTTTCGGCTCTCAGAATCTTTCGGGCAACACGGCCACTGAAAGTTTCTGGAAACTGTAATCCCAAAAGTAATAAACAAATCTCCAGTGTAGAGAAACATGGAGCTTGTAAAAGTTATGGTACATTTTTGGACAACAGCTCCCCAGAATTTCCCAGTGGCCATGCTTCCTATTGCCAGGACACCTGTCCTTCATGGAAGCCTCTCTTACAAAACTACAGTTCGCAGGATTCTTTGTGGAACATTATGATAATGAATTGCTACAACCAAAACTAACATGAATGTGTCAGGTGCTTATGATTTTAGTTTTTAAGATGCCATGACAAGACTCTTTTTAATTTTTTTGCTGTAATAGGCTAACATGGCAACTCTTCCAGAATGAAGAAGGAACAGGTCTGGTGTTGCAAAGGGAGAATAAAGAAATAATGAAATGACAGAGAAGGGATAAAGGGAGCCAATACAACAATACAAACTTGAATGTTGTCCCCACTGACCCTCCACCCCCTCCCATTCCCCCCCCCAACATTTAGCAGTTCAACATTTGGGAATTCAAAACATTTTGGCACATCAATTGCATGTGAAGGAAGGAAATACCACGGGGTATCAGGCATAATAAAGACCCTGGCATTTGTATGTGTGGGAAGGAAACATTCATCTTCTCCCACATTTACTATTCCCTCTTGAACTGTTTGAATTTTCCCCATATGATTTCTTTTTGGAATGATCAAAGAAACACTTATTTAAAACTCTGTTAATTCCTGAAAATTGAACACTTTTTTTTTTAAAGGTTGTGATTATTTTGGTCACCTATATTGAACAAGGAAGTAAAAAATAATTTCAAGTTTCAAGGCATCAAAATATAGCATTCTGTATTAAAGCTTCTGTTTAGGGTTTGAGTGTAGATAAAGATTTTTTTAAAATCAAATCGCACATTTTTGTGGTGTGAAAATTGTATTTTCATTTTTTTTTTTTGGTGGATTAAAAATAATTATAAAATATTTTTTTCTTCTTGAACAGTTGGGCAACAGGGAGAAAAACACTTTGAAAAACACAAAGAAATCTTTCTCTTACATATTTCTCTTTCTTTCTTTTTTGGCAAAAGAACGCCACTTGTCCTTGAACCCCTGCATTTTCAATGGTTCTCTTTGAATGGCCCCCGTGGAAAATCCTTATGCCTCCATTACAGGACTTTTTAAAATGTTGCTGTGGCAACTGGAGGGGAGAAAAAAGGGATTTATGAAAAAATAGCATCACTTTCTAAATTTATTATTATAATTATAATACATCTGCTTGAAAAAATAGCTCTGTGTCCCTCCCCACCATCCCTGAGCCCATCCCTCGTGATCACCTTTTGGCAAACGTAAGGAACCTTTCCCCATAGTAGGCCTCGCTCCCACATCAACATGGGGCAAAAACACAGTTTCATTCCCCCCTCCCCAAACCCAAGCTTTCCTGAGTCTGAAATCACCCGTCTTTCCTCTATTCGTCACCCTTGCTCCTAATTTCATTACAATATCAGGGAGAAGCACTGCTGAATGTTTCGAGTGCTAGGAGTCTCTGTTGGGCACTTGCTGTTATGCATTTCCTTCCTCCCCTTACCAAGGCCTCACATTACCCCAAACATCTGCAAGAAAATGGGGCACCCCGTCCCCCATACCTTCAGGATGAATCAGGGTTATTCCTGAAAATTTCCCCCTCCCACCACCCAGATTGGGGATGTGCCTAGAAGCAGGTATCCAGCTTAGCAAAGGTGGGGAGAGATTGTCTTGTAGCCAATACGCTCAAAATAAGTCACAAATGTAGGCACCCAAAACACGGGGCTTCTTTGCGTGATGGGACAAAAAGATTTTAAGAACAGTCTGCGCTTTTATTAGAACAGCTTGCATTTGTGGCTAGAGCTTAATATTTGGTGGATATTTTCCACCAGGTTAACATGGAAAGTTTGGTCTAGTCTGCCTGATGGAAGAGATAAGACTTGGTGTACTACTTTCACTCTAAAGCACTATATAAAAGTGGACTGGACTCTGGCCATTTCTGCATTACAAACCCCAGGATTCCATAGGATGTTGAAAGTGGAATAATAGCATTATAACAGTCTAGTGCAGAAATGGCCTTTTACTAAAAGACAACCTAGTTTGTTCCTTCAAGACCCACACAGGATCCAATGTAAAGATTTAAAAGAGTAATTACAAGTGTTTTTTTCATGGCCGGCTTTATGCTTCAACTTCACAAGGGCTGACTCTGGCTATTTACCATTTGAACGAGGCCTCAAGCATCACATTCTGAGGTACGACTGAGGACGATTAGTTCATCATCCTATTTTAGTTCATCATCCTATTTTCACAACCATGTGCATTTTCTCCCTTAGACACTCAAATATCCATCTTTAGTACTGTATTTTCACAACCATTTGAACTTTGCACCTCAGAGAACCTAATGGCTTGGACTCTGTAGGAGCACACAGGAAACCTGGACATGCTTGGCAATGCAGCAGAATGTATTGCAGCCATATGGCTACTGGGAGAGGACTAAGAATTCTTCCTCCTTCATGAAATTTTCCTTCATACCCCCAAATTAATAGCATTGTGGTAATTTACAACTTCAGTGGAGCACTGAGAAACAACAGTTTAAGCATTCAAAAAAAAAAAAAAGGAGCAGGCAATGTTGCAAAGGGAATGTGAACACAGAAAATATAAGAGTGCTGGGCAAACAATTTCTAGCATTGCAGAGTGAGCTCTGTATTGCTAGAAATTAGGGAACTGAAGGAAAAAAATGGGGGAGAATTCTTTTGGGGAACCAATGCCCTCATTTTGATCTCCTCTCGCACCATAGGTACACCCCTGAGGAGTATGGAGCCACAAATCAAAATGCTAACACCAGAATAAACACTCACAAAGACATAGAATAAAATTCCAATGCAACACAGACAAAGTAGACATCCTTGTGCTTCACCTACCCTTTGACTAACAATGTACAAGCTGAGGAGCACCCCAAACTCATACCCACTTGGTTACAACCACAGCCTACTTCACAACAGACATAAATGCATGCGGCTCCAGACTATCTGTGCTGCAGAAGAAGAGGATAAAATGAAGTGAGGTGGTAGAATGGGCTGGGTAAAACAAATCCCTACAAATCTCTAAAACAAATCCCTACAAACAGAGTAACATCATAGCATGGATTGGGCTGCCTCAGTATATTTCTTCCTGCTGTGTGTGTGTGTGTGTGTGTGTGTGTGTATTTTCAGAATGACATCACTCCACAGCTTGACATGGTACTATCCTTTCTAACAGATGCACACCCATCAGTCCTAAGTTCTAGTCTTGTCCATCAGTATGTCAGAAATAAAAAGGTGAATTACACACATATCTATTCCCAAATACAAGAGTGCTTGAGTATGACCTTGCTTGGGGTTGTTGATTTAGCCTTAAAACTTGCTCCTCATCTGAAACACTCTGCCTCCCCATCGCTTGCTGGGCTGTTGTTGGGTGCTATCAAATCATTTCTGACTTATGGCGACTCTAAGGCAAACCTGTCACAGAGTTTGCTTGGCAGAATTTGTTCAGAGGAGGTTTGCCCCAGCCTTCCTCTGGGGCTGACAGAGTGTGACTTGCCCAAAGGTCACCCAGTGGGTTTTCTACTACTGAGTGGGGATTCAAACTCTAGTCTCCCAGTATCTTAGGCCCTTTTCACACGGGGTTAAAAAAATGGTGTAGAGCTACCTCTGATGGAGATCGTCTACACCATAACGTGGATTGGGGCGGACTACTTTTGTGTAGTTCCACACCCCAATCCACGCAGGGGTGATCGGAAGTGCCGGCGCCGTGTGCTTTTTGAAAACCACTTTTCAATTGGTTTTTAAAAAGTGCGGGGCGGGCAGCCCCGTCCAGCCCCGTTGCAGTGCCCGTGTGGATTTGCAGGTGCATGCAAGTGCATGCCTGCAGACCGGCCGAGGGTGGGCTTCCGGCTGGCGAGCTTCTCCGATTGGTGGAGAGCCTCTGCCAGTCGAAAGCTGCCATTTTGGGCACTGCCCGACGCTGCGGACGCTGTGTAACGCCCGACAAGTGTGGAGCAGCGAACTCGTGCTGCTCCATGCCGCGACGGAGCAAGGTCAGCCCCATTTTAGCGTGGCTTCCCCCATTTCTCCGCCCGCGTGTGGAAAGGGTCCATGTCCAAATCTCAAATCACACTACCACACTGGCTCTGCTACTGACTGATAAAATAGAGCCCCTGAGCATGCACAGGTTGCCTACCACTTGCCCCAAACTCCCATTTTTCCCATCAAGATTTTTGAATAAGCTATGCATGGAAGACAGATGCTGGCTGGCTTTCTTTCTACATTGCATTTAGCACTGTCTATGTGCACATTCGGTCTTGCTGAATTGGCCCTGTGATTGTGACTTTCCTGGTTGCTTGAGTATGTACGTCTATTTGTGCTCAAATGCCAAAAGGAAGAAGATGCTGTGAAGCTGTGTTTCCTGGACTTGAAGAAAATTTCTGAGGCTGTACTCATTTCGATACTACACTGTTACAGTGCTATTATTCCACTTTTAACATCCTGTGGAATTCTGGGGTTTGTAGTTTATTGAGGCCAAAGAGCTCTCTGGCTCAGAATTCTAAAGGCCCCTCCCTAAACTGCAAACGCCAGGATTTCATAGGATGTGGAAAGTAGAATGATAGCACTATAACACTGTAGTGCGGAAATGGCCTATATCCTGGCGAACCCTGACTCGAAAAAAACCTTGTGAGTAGCCACCTGCAAACAAAGTTCAGCAGACAACTTAACACAAACAAACTTTCTATATGTGCATACCTATACACATATATACAAACACCTAACTAAATAATAGGATATGAAGATGAAACACTCATTGCCTTTTCAAGACACCATTACCCCAACAGTCTTTGTTAAGCTGGACACTGTGAGTTAGGGATTGTAATATTACCCCCTGTTGATGAAAATTGAACCTAGGTTGATTTTCATCAACACTCTTCTGGAACTCCTAGGGTATTCTATAATAATGTCTACCTCAGGCTTGGATGAAAATCAACAGAAAACATTTTTCAAGTTTTTAAATATTCAACCCTCTACATTTCTGAAAATGTCATTTTCTGCAGTTTTAAAAACCAGAAACAACATTCTTAGTCTCTTAAAGGCTGAAAACGGGAAAATTAACATGTTGCTAGTCCTAAAACATATTATTTTAAATCAAATATTTTATCCCTGAAAATCTCAGCAAACTTGCTTAAGATCATCAGAAAGACTGAACCTGAATGAATCTCTATTATTGGAAAGGCCAGGAATGTCAACAATCTGAAAAATATTATTAATAACTCATATTTAAAGAAAAAATTAGAGCTCTTACAATTTTGCATACGGGAAATATCAATGATACGTAGCAATTCCCCAGATTTCCTATTTCAAAAAGGGTTATTTTATTTATTTTTCCCCAAGTCCTGTCTTAAAAACACATTCTTGGTTTTATTTTTGGCAACTGAAATGGAAATAAATCATTTGCTAAAAATGCAATAATTTCTTTCTTTTTCTTTCTTTCTTTGGCAACTCAACCCATATTGCACCGAATTCATTTAGCAACCAAAATTTTCATAATAAAAGAAACCCAAGCATTCTTAAAAGACAAAAAAAAAAAAAAGCGCTATTGCCATGTAAAGTTTAAGTGATTTCACCATAAATTTCAGAAAGAAGGAAAGAAAGAAAGAAAGATTGATTCTAATAATAGCACATGAAGGCAAAGCAACACTGAAGTTGCTATCATCATTTTTCATGGAAAAATTAGTTTTCTTCATCTATGAAGGGAAGAAAATATCCCAAAAGAAGAGCAAAGGACACACAAATTAAGTGACAATATTTCAAAGCAGAGTTGTGATACAGTTGGAAAGAGACGCACCTACTCAGTCTCTGTATTCAGAGCCGGATTACATATTTGCAAAAAAAATGTAGTACACCTCTCCTGGGACTGTACCATTTCTGAATGCAGGACATTCCAACCTTACCATTTTGGACTGCCTAACTGAATACACCCAGCATTTGAAAAGATCCCACCAGCCTATGGAAAGCTACCATGTCAAGGGTTACAGGTTAACCTACTTGAGATGCTAGTTTTCTTCAGGCGTATGCCTTTCGATACGGAGTGCATTCATGTATGCAAACCATGTCCACAAAAATTAGTAAGCCACAAGTAATGTAACTAACAGTCATGCTCATGCATATTACTAATGGAAGCTATCTACAGCCTGGAAAAGAAAATCCAAGAATCTATTCTAATCCAATTTACAAAATTTCCCTGCCTGCTCCCCATGGGATAATTTTATTTATCCCAGGTGAATGAATGGCTATTTACAAGCCTGTGCAAACTTCCTCTCACAATCACAGAAAAGAACCCTGCATTCTGAAGTAGCATAGTCCAGGGGGGCTGTACCACATAACTGCACCATGTTAATATGTTGATCAGCTCTAACAAACCAGCCAAACCAAGCTATACAAAGGAAAGCAATCACAGCAAATGAAGGACATATCATGAAAGAAAAATTGCCCATTAAAACCTGACAGATGGATGGGGATGGGGGGCAGGATTTAAAGTGCAGAATGTCAACACAGCAGAAGTCCCAAGACTACCTGGTCCCATGCCCTTCCTGTATATAACTTTTAAAGGGGGTGTGGGGAGCCATTCCTAGAAAATTTATGGTCATCATGATGCGTAGAGAAGGCCATTTGCTGTTGAAATATATGTGGTTTAGAAAGCGGAGTGGCTTGTCTTTTGGTATTTTTTTCCCTAGAGTATCAAGACAAAATGAAAGGGCAAACAGCCATATTAAAGGGGCACAGACTTGAACAGTACAAAGCCCTATCTTTGTTTATTTAGAAGCAGCCCAAACTGAGTTCAGTTGACCCTTTCCTCAAATAACTATCCATAAGATTGTGGCCTCAGCAACAGCACGCCTTCACTTGAATTCCTCCACACCCCCTCCATCTCAGCTACACACGTGGACACTCAATTGACTTAACATGGGACTCTCTGTGTCCTTCAAAGAGAAATCTCAGTCAATATGACCGACTTAACAACTGCCCCCATTTTCCCAGCCCAGAAGTGGGTAGCAGAATGCACCGCAATGGTTTGTTTGCTTCTTTTTAAATATAGGAGCTTGCATTAATCAACTTCACCCCCAATTTTGCTAGGGGAAAGGGATCTCAATCACCTTTCTGAATCCAGCCAGCCATTTGTTTTATTTTATTTTATTTTTTGCATAGGAATCATTGCATAAAAAGCTTCCATCATCTAAGGGGAGGAGAGCAGCAGAGCTAAGACTGGGTAGGATTCTTGGAAAAGGAATGGGAAATATATGCCTCCATTGAAATGGTGAAACATTTGCATAGTATGTGAGGCGGATGGGTTTCTACTAGAGGTGGCACAGTACTAATATGTTTTTTGTTAAGTGTGCAGAAAACTCTTAGGGAAAGAAAGAGGCTAGAAGTGAGGGATTTGTATGGGTGGATGCATTCTGGAATGAAATGGCAACAGCCTCACAGGCCAGTATGTATACTTTCATCAGCATAAGGAGCTATTCCATACTAAAAGAAAGTGCTCAGAATCTAGGATCCAAAACTCCCAGATCTGCAGGTTAGAGTACCTCTGAACAGAATGCTCCTGTGTGCATGCTTTCAAGTTTAAAAAGAAGAAGAAAAAGCAAATGAGTAACATATATCTGGGTCAAATCCATTCTCTTGACAGCTAAAAACTAGAGACAACCTAAAGTCAAATAAATCTATAAAGTGGCATTGGTGTAACAGAACCAGAGCTTGGGAAATTTACTTTTAGACCACAACTCCCAGAATTCCCTAAATCAGTGCAGCCACTGACTATGATGAAAGAAGGATTTGGGGAGTTATACAAACATTAAATTTCCAGTCTCAGCACAGAACTTTCTAGCAAGCCTCTTTAAGAGATTCAAATTGCTACAATCTCTTTTTAAGGTGATTATAATTGTGATCTGGGGTGTAGGATTTTTAGATTTTAAATGTCATTGGGATCCATGGTTCTTTGAATTCCCACCTCTGTGAACCCTGAAAATGGTCTGACATCTCATTCACACAGGGGTTGTACCATTCCAGACAGCAGGAGCATGTATAATTGAATGGACATCTGTTAAAAAAAAAAACTTGAAAATTTTTGCACATAGAAAACTACTTTGTCAAAGAACAGTCTTTGCTAGAACCCTTCTCCTTGACATCTAGCTTTTTATGCCAAGGAGACTTTTACTGAAGAAGCCATCTTCCACCAGCAGCCCGAAATGATAAAACATGTTTACTGGTTCAATAAAAACTAGATATTACATGCCACTGTTGGTGCTTGCTAGTATTGTGGCTACCAGACTTCTGTAAATTTTAAAAAACAACATTCTGTAGTTGAAACAATTTCAGTCACATTTGAGACTGTGAAGCCAATCAAGGACTGATGGAGATGAGGTAGCACTTTTAAGTCCTGGGGCCATAAAACTAGGCTGCAGTCCTGATCTGAAATACTTTTACATAGAACATAATGTCATGGATCTTCAACAGAATGTTCCCTCTTTGCTGGCCTAAAGACCACGGAAGAGATATGTAACATAAAAAGATAAAATAGATTATCTATAATGAAGTGAGCCACCTGAGGCTAGCATATAATGAGCACAATAAAATCAACAAAACTTCAAATATTAAGAAAAGGCTAACCAGTTTTACAATGAATAATAACATTAATATCAATAAACATCATTATTATCCTATGTTTTGTCATATGCCCAGAAACTTTTCACAAATTTCCTAGATTACAAAAAAATAGAAACTAGATGATTGGGTGTGTAGAACATATAAAATGCCAGTCGTTGTGACAGCAACATGTTGGTTGCATCTAACAGTACTTCCATCTATCCTTCCACCAAGGAGGTTCTTGGAACTGATTTTGGCTGGGGTGAATTCATTCAGTAACACATCAGAAACCTAACGCTTTCTCTGGATTATAATATGTATGTGTGTGTACACACATAGACACACACATTTTGAGGTACACTGTTGGATGTGTACAATGGGCAGGGCTTTCTGTGCCAAAAATACCATGCCCAACGTTTGGAATTGTTTGGAATTGGAATCCCCTAGCTAGTATGTCTGTTGGGAGAATTCTGTATGTCTAGTATGTCTGTTGGGAGGATTCTGGGAACTGAAGTCCAAAAAAGTTCCCAAATTCTGGTCAATGCTCTCTGGGATGCTCTCTCACATAAGCTTAGTCAGGCTCTATCTTTATTAACGGCAACTGTATTTCCGTTACTCATACAGCTTCTGTCATTGATGTATTTTATGCCCTGTAGTGAAATTTGTTTTTTCTTTTTTACTTGAAAAGGATACTTTTATTCAAGCTCCCTCAATACCCTTCAGTATAACTCCTTCAATAAGTTAGGCCTGTGAAACACTGTTGCCTCTGGAATTTTTTTAAAAAAGAGCCTCGCTTAACTGGGTTTTAGGACACTTTTAATCTTACCTCAGCACAGTCAACTGACATTTGCAGAAAACTTGCACCTATATACTCCTTTACACTCCCTCTTCTTTTCTTGGCACAGTGAAATCATTCAGAAAATCTTCAATTAACTATTGTTCTGATTTCATCCAATTCGGGAAGCTATGATTACCAGGTCTTGAACAGACCATGAATTTAAGCCATGGTGTGAGCCATGGTTTAAGATCCTGGTTTGTTCAGAACTCCGCAACCATAGATTCGTGATGCAAAGCTGTGTTTAGCCAAAGGCTTCCAGAAGGAAGGAAGGACGGAAGGAAGGAAGAAGTTACATACATAGCCAGACTGCTAATATGATCATCCAAATGCAGTCTTTGTCTCTGCCACCCTTTTCTCCAGGAATATTCCAAGGATCCATTCCTCCTTTCATTTTCAGTTTGTTGTATGGCCCTCATTTTATACAAAAGTAGCTATTATAATGGTGGAAAGCTAACATGGTCTTGACTAGTGCTGCTGTAGATTTGGCAAGAGCAAGGCCAGACACTTTGAAAAATAAGCTTAAATTATAGGAAATTAGCTATTTCATGTTCAAATTCCTACAATAATGTATAAGAGCAGATCTTGAACTAGAATTGTATAGAAAGCATGAAAGACTATGTTGCCATTTTTCTCTTAACAATGAGTATCTTTCTCTACCACTCTAAATTTTGTAATCATTTGCTATGAATGACTTCATGAAGATTATGGTTTAAAAATCCACTATCCGAATTAAATAACTCTGCTCAATTCAACCAGCATGAAAAGTACTGCATGTTATAAACTATTTTATTGTTCTTTTGTCTCTTGAATGCTTAACACTTTAATTAAAAGAGAATTGTTTTATTAAATATGTATTGGAAATCCTTCTAAAGAGCCATACACGATGACTTATTTGAGAGCCAACCATGCAGCTGGTGCAATAACATGCAGTTACTGATGCTGGTGAGTTTAAAAACAAGGTCTTATAGGTCAGTCTTTTAATAGACATAACCAGTTCTATGCTCCATGATATTAAGGAGCCAATCAGATGCTGATGAAGATGTGATGAGTTTGCTATGTTCACAGACTTAATGATATAAAATTCACATGGACTGAAATTGCTTAAGATTTGTTCAACCAGTGCTAAATGATTGCCACCTTGCAACCTCCTTATAACATGTTATTGTCCAAACCTGCCTATTACATCTCAGCCACCAAGAACAAGAATGCTTTTCTTGTGTACACACAAAGCCTGTCAACAAGATGGCCATAGGATAACTATTGCTTCAATTGCTTATGAAATTGGGTGCTAGACTACTATTTTTTCAAAACTTCCTACAAAACAAGAAATGCAGCTCAAGACATAACTCTTGCTCACTTCACTTCCCAACATCACATGCAACATATTTTTACTGCTAAACAAGTCAACCTTGCCTGTCTGGGACAGTTAGCTTCAGTTCAGGCAAACTCCAGAACTGCTTCCATATGCTATAGAGATTTGAGGAATTCTTTAAAACTGCCCTTAAAAATGTAAGGAAGCAATATGCTTCCAGGTGTTCACTCTTGCTTCCAAGCCTCTTCCAAAATGTATTATATATTTCTCAAAAGTACATCTCTTGAAAAATTGAAACTGTGCAAATGTGCAAAATTATACTTTTTAAAAAACCAGGCTGATTCTTCTAAATGCCATGTTTATTTCCCTCTTCTAAGTGCTAAGAAAACTTCTAATTTTAAATGGAAGCTGAGGTACTGAAAACTGGCAGCCTTAAGACAAGAGAAAACCTACAAAGGGAATATGCTTCTTTGTGCATTATACCTTTCTGATGAAACAGAATTCCTGGGCTAAAATATTTCAGCTAAAGAGAATGCCTCTATGTGCAGGGATGGCAATACAGCACTTCTAATCTACTGCTCCCAGCTTAGCCCTGGTCACTGTCTCAAATCACTTTTTGTACTCTCTGAATGCCCACACAACGTAAAACCAGCTAAATTATGTTATTAGATATGCCTCCTGTACAGTCCTCTTTTCCTGGAGATTACTAAATGAGTTAGTGGTATGTACTCTGTACTCCTCCCCTTGTATTGTTTCAAATTTTATATACATTTTACTCCAAACAAGAGGCTGCTGGATTCTGCTCTTGGGTCAGAGAATTCTCTCTGCCAACAATTTATAGCCATCCATTACCGTTCACCCAGGAAAGGAAAAAAGCCCTTTAGGATACACCAAGCTCCTATAACGTGCAGTGCTTCTTACCCCCTTGTGGGATGGGAATAGGTCAGGAAAGGGGGGGCACTGGCTAAACTAGGCGATTTTTTTTTTATTTGTTGTTGTTAGAGGGAATTGCAAGTCCAGAAGGAAAATATACCTCTTTTTTCTTGTAGTTCTTTTTTTTTGTCTTTTTTTCCCTTTTGTTTTTGCATATAGCATTAAATATTGTCGCTTACAGTATCACATGCAAATACATGCTGGCTTGAAAAATGCAGATTCTAAATAGTTTAGCTCGACGGCACTGTTCCTTGCACTTTTGTTTTGTCTTGGCAGCATCACTTTGCAAAAATAATGTGTCCCATGCTCAGCAGCTCAGTAGCATGTCCCGTACTCTGCTGTTCCAGGAGAAGCTTAGGGGAGATACCGATCCCCACGTGGTCACCAACAAATGTTCTGATCCTGTTGTTGTTACATATATTATTATTATTATTATTATTATTATTATTTTCTGCTGAAAAACAGATTTATTTATTTTCCTGCATTTCATTTGTTGATGAAATAGTTGAGTCTTTTTGTTTCTACCCCCTCTTTTTTTCTGTTTATTAATTTTTTGCAACCAGATCAAAAGCCATACCATCCCAACTTTGGATGGAAACAGGAAAAAAAAATCACAGTGAAAGCACCCAGTTCAACAAGGGATGCTCCATTGTCGTTTTCTGCCGTGAGCAAAAAAAAACAAAACAGGAACAAAACAGGAACAAAGGGAACAAAGAGGGGGTGAAGGAAGGAGGCTGTGTCTCTAAGCTTTCTCCTTCAGGCTCCATCAAATGCTGGAATTCCTGCTCTCCCCCCACCTAACCCTACACACACTGGTCTCTGTGCCTACCCTCTGCTCTTTCATCTGTAGGAACTTGATTGTTCTTAGAATATCTACACTGTAGGAAAGTCATTATCATGCATCCAGGCAGAAGGGAGTGCTTGACCTTATTGCTTGTGATTGATGGAAGATCCATGCACAGAACAGAAGAACAATTCCACGGAAAGATAGAAGGCCCAAGGCAGGGGGAAGGGTGGCTTTCCCCAGAGAGACCATGGAGTGTCCATGTGTTCAAAGAACCAGAATCACTCTTTAAGTAAATTGGGAGAGTAAGAAAGAGAGATACAGATAGTGAAACTGGATAGATGGCTACAGGGTAGAGGGTTTTGACAGATGGGATGGATATTTTACGGAGGAGGGATGGCAGGAGGAAGGTAAGAGAGAGATGAGTAAATCAAACACAGATTATAGTGTGTAGACAAGCAGAGAGACACATGACAGAGGGAAGAAAGGATCACTAAGCTCTATGGCTCGTTACAGTCCTGAGTAAGATGATGAGAAGAGAAGGAGCATAAAATGGAAAGAGATAAAGCGCAAAGCCAGGCTAGAGAAATACTGTGCTGTCTGGTGAGGCCAAAGAAGGGGAGAAATGCAGGCAACCTAGCCAAGGAGGGCCTTGGGGACCTTTCCCAGAGTGTCCGGCTCTCGCTGGCTTCCCCCTCTTGCTTTTTGAAGCATTTGGATTTTCTGAGGAAGCCAGCCCTCCCTACTTGCCCTCCCCCTCCCCACTTCGATCAGCTTTTAAGCCACACGCCAGACTCAGAGCCACAGGGACAGAAGGCTTCGAGATTCTCATGGACACTCCAGAAAGTGCAAACTTTAGTGCAACACCACCTACGAGATGCCTCCTGCATTTCATTGTTCCAAGTGCATTAGGCTGCATTTGTTTTTGTTTGCTTGTTTTCTTGTTCCCTTTGCTTTTTTTTTTTTTGGCATTACCTTTTTTTTCTGTTTTCTTCTAGGAGTTTTTTTTTTCTTAAAAAAAGAAACAAACATACAAGCTAACCCCAAGCATCCTTGGTGTGTCTCTATAGGATGGAAGGGATGGGCGAGCGAGGGCGTCGGACGGAACCAGGCGAGCCGAAGGGAGTGGGCACTGGAGACGGGCGCAGTCCAGCAATGCTGTTCAGGCTGTGGGACTTCTCATAGCCTGTGGGGAGTGCTGTGGGGAAGGAAAGAAAAAGATGAAAGGGGTGAATTAAAAAGAGGAGAAAGGTGAACTAAGAATCTGTAAGGCACCAAGAATTTCAAAGCAGGGCCTTCCTCAGACATCATAGTAGCATGTAGAGTTTTGAATAAACTACAACTCCTAGAACCCCCCTTCCAGCATGCTAGTGGGGAATTCTAGAAGCTATAGTAAAAAAAGGTTTACCAAACTCTGGCAACATATTAATGGCAATAAACTATTTTTAATAGTTGTATTTCACATCCCTTATACTGACTCAAATATGTTTTAAATATCTGTTTTTTGTTGACTACATCCAGACATTCACTGGTGTTTTCATAAACCATCATTTATAATGCTGTGGATTAGTTTTAAGTCTTTGAGTTCCTCCTTTTATTTACCTACAGCAGGGCTGTAGCACATCTCTCACATCAGGAGTGGGTGAAGTATGGCCTCCCAGACCACATGCGGCTCCTCAGAGCCATGTTTGGGTCCCCAAGGGCTTCCCATGGGTCATTTTTTTTCCTTCTAAGAGTCTAAATAAGCAGAAGGTATTTCCACCATGCTTGGTGGCCCCATGCCCTCAGGGTAAAAAAAAATGTGAATGTCTTCAAAAATCTTTTTTTGCCCCAAAGTGTCCTCTAGAGGGTGTGAGAGGCATTTCTGTCACATTTTGAGGGCCACAAGGACCAATTTAGGCTCTAGAGAGCCTTTCTCGAAACAAGAAGTGAACAAGAAGTGACTTCTGCTCACCTCCTGTTGTTAAAAAGGCCTCTTCTGGCCCTAAAATGGCCCAGGAAGATGCAAAAACATAGTAAAAATTCCCCCTATGCCCTATATAGTGCATTTGGGAACAAAAAAACTTTTAGGGTTTTTTTTTTGGCAGAAGTAGGTGTGATCTCCAAGGTATCCTGGGGGACTAATGCAGCCCCCTAGACTTCCACAGTTACCCAGCCCTGCTTTACCAAGTACAATATTCCAGGTTCAATCTTATCATATCCAGGTAAGAAAGAAAGAATCCTGCCTGAGATATTGGACAGCTCCTATGAGTCAGTGCAGGCCATGGATGGAGAAATGTGTGGGCTTCCAGATGTTGGACTGTAACTCTCATCATCCCTCACCATTGCTATGCTGGCTAGAGCTGATGGGAATTGCACTTCAGCAACATCTGAAGGGTCGCTCACTTCTTCTCCCTTGGTATGGACAATAATGATTTGCATGTAGTAAGGCTCTGATTCAGTATAATATCTTCCTGTGTTTCCAGGGTGGAGCTCCGGCTTACATTAAACTAGAGATCAATGCTATATTTGAACTGGGGAAGTCTAACTTAAGACTTTTATTTCTGAATTAAGTCAAACCTAGACGTTGCGAGAATTTGTGGTTTATGAAGCCATTAGTAAATGTCCCAATGAAGCCACTATCTATTCTGATTGCCAACAGATCTCCAAGCTTTTGGACAGTTCTCCAAAAGCCAACATCTGAGCACCACATCCACCTAGGACTGGGTTGCCTTGTTGTGGGCATCACAAGCACAAAACGTACTGGGAAAGTGAAAACTCAGGGGCAGCAGTTTTGGAAAAGGGCTGGCTGACACTCTGTAACTGTAGCAGCAGAGAATCTGTCTTCTAACTAAGAACACCCTCTTTTGAACTGAGTGATACAAGGGCTTTAGGAAATGACAACCCACAGTTTTTCTTCCAAACCATGCCAGTCCAGGGAATTAGCCTAACAATATCCTCTGCCAATGCACAGCTTGCATGTGCATTTGTAACTAATTTTACTTCAGTTTATTATGTTTTTCTCATCTTTCTTCTGCGGAGCTCAGAATGAGAGGTGGAATGAGCAACTCTGTGAAGCAAGTTAAGCTGAGAAAGAAGGATTCTATGCTCTTTGTATAATCATCAGTAACATGCTCATCTCTGCATCGAGGGAGAGATAGCATAAAAAAGAGCCAGCATAACATAACAGTTGAATCAAGAAATGGGAGTCACCATGTTTGTTGATTACAGCACAAAAAAGATCCAAAATCTATAGGCATGCAATACCTTTATAACATCAAAGGGAAAAATGTGGCTCCCAAGACTATTTTGGACACCTACGAGCACCCCAGCCCACAAGTCACCAGAAATGGTTTGTCTGTTTCTGGGGTAACATGGGGACCCAGGCTCATCCAAAGCCCCCAAATGCAAACCAAACCAAAGCATTGTGACCACTTTGGGTTTTGACCCTGCTCATAATTTTCTAGCTTGATACAACTTGCACGCAGACTTGGAAAAGGGGGGGAAATGGCCACCAGATAAGTGGGAGTTACCCACCCAGCTTTACTGGGAGCAACTACAATGCCCAAATAATGTGCAACCTTTCAGGTTCCCTAGAACTCATCAGGCTGGACAGTAAAAAGTAAGTAAGTAAGAGAGAGGGGGTTATTTTCTTTCCATCCTGGGAGGTATTGCCAAGTGATATCTACACACTGTGATTTATTTTGGGGACTTTGTTTAACCGGAAAGCCAAATTTTTGGGATTACATGGGTGATTGCAGCAGGTCTGGGAGCCACTTTTTTGTCCCAGGACCCTCTGGGGGCCTCATGGACTACCTAAGAATAAAACAAGAACAAGTTCACTGGAAATTCATTTCTGGTTCTTGAAAATTGGTATTTTTGTTAAATAGGACAGGAAGGCCTTGAAACCTGTCTAGAAAGTAAATCGTTGCACTTGGAGGCTTATAGAAGAAGCAATTCCGTCTCTCTTTTTTTGGCCAGAAAAAAAACAAGTGTGGTGATTCTGGAGGTGTTGAGACCCACAAAAATAGCCTGGGGCAGGGCATGCAACCCCAGGGCTGCACTTTGCTCAGTGCTGTTTTAAACCCATCAATGCCAGTAAAGAATTCTAGAGAACTCAAAAGCTTGTACACACCATTATAGAAATATAGCTGTACTAATCAAAGCATTGTCTGCCTGTGGATTTTGGGTAACAGCTAAGAACAGTGTGAGCCGTTAGCTGGAATTACACTCAGGGTACACCAAAACCTGGCTTTAAATGCCATATTATGTATAAATGTGCAGGGTGTTTTTTTAAAAGTAATGCACATACAGGGTTTGGAGCATGGAATTTAATCTTTTCCTGCCCTGCTGTGATCCTGAGGAAAATCCCACAGTTGAAAGTGCTATTTGCATAGAGAAGAAGTCCCCCATTGGTGCAAAGGTCTGGCCCTCATACCCACACACTGGCACCTTTCTCACATCTATCTTCCTTGAATTGAAACATTCTTGCTGTCACCCTTTACATGCTCACACATAGGTGCCCCGCATAGCTAGGCATGCAATGCAAGCAAAACCATACATGTCATGCTTGCCCTTCTCTTATGACAGGCCAGAAGAGGATACATGTAGGACTTGAGCATGTTATGACCTGTTAACATAATAGGTGTTTAAGATATCACGTGTGTATAAGAAACAATGTGTGTGCCGAAAAGTGCCCTGGTGGCATTGCACATAGCACTGATGGGCAGAATGACATAACTGCCTGTGATGAAGTCACAGCAGCTTTCAGGACAAAGAGGGCTGTGTCTTGCAATGCACACAAAAACACGTACTTGGAATCTTTATGGGAAAGTGGGGCATTACTCTTTAAAATAAATACATAAAGGGATACTTACATGTCACTGAGGTATATCAGAGCAAACTGTCATAAAGGATACCTCGCAGCTGAATAACATATAATCACATATGTAGGCATGGGTTATAGACTGTGTGTATTGTTAACATGAACTATATACTAAATTTACTGGAACAGCATGGTGTTAGAATACATTGCCAATTGTACTTGTGGATATCAGGTGTTTACATGAACTCGTGCACAGTAATATGATGCATATACTCAGCATATTGCAGTACGTAAAACAACACCTAGATAATTTGCATATTATGCATGTGGCATATACATTACTGTGTGTCCCAAGCATATACTGTAGTAGTGCAGAGTTGTCTGTCAGTCTGTAAGTGATGTATGTTGCTAGTATGTCAGTGATCAACGGCATTATGTGGTAGACTTGAATAATATGTGGAATAGTTATAAATGGTGCATGTGCGTATGTAGACAGCTAGACAGCATGAACCAGAATGTGCCACACTTACAGTATGAGTTATGTGGTGTGGCATGTCTGTAGCATACCAATATATATGTTGTATATTTCTGTAGTGCATGTCATATGTTGGACTAGGATGTCTTAAACTATTTTGCCCAGCATGCACATGGAAAGTATGACACCATATGTGCTGACATGCTCTTTGCCAGCTCATGTGGCATACTTACTCCAAGGTAATGTTATATGGATACAGATAACAAGTCATCACGTGTTCTTTATGTAGCATGCTTATCCAATTAGCATGTTATTGAACATTTGTAGTACGTAACACAGACAGAGGCATTTCCCTCTAGAGTATCACACTACACCCATAGGCAAAGACCATTTTCTTAGCTGTAGAAACCTCCTGGTTTCTTATTTTCTCTCTGAGACAAATGCAATTAAGGTGTTTCTCTCCAAACGGAAGAGCTGCTCTACCCCAGAGGTAGCGGCAACTCAGAGGACTAGCCAAAGGCTCCCTGCATGAACAGGTGCCTCTAGTTCAGCTCTGAACAAGGTAGAGAAAATGAATCTTATTCTACATGGTGTGTGATACCCTGCAGCCTCCCTCCCATCTGCCAAGCAGCTCCCATTTCAGTACCAAGAGCAATGACACACTGAGTTTGGATTGAAAGCATTGTGCAGGGCTGACCTGCCTCCGAGGGGCGCTGGAGTTCACATGCCCAGCCAGTCTCAGGCGGTAATCAGAGCTGGGAACAAAGAAAGACACGAAGATCTGATCACACCGCGCTGGAAATGCTAAGCAGGAGAGCTTGTGCAAGCAGCATGAAGGAAAGTTCACATCCTTTGTGTGTACAAGAATGGTAACTAGATTTGCACAGAACTGAGTCCCATGTACCCCATTTTGCACACAACAAGGGGAAAAGGAAACACAGCATGTACAAATTGCACATTCCCAGTACTGGCCAGCACGCTTTTTAACTGCATAGGCAGCACAAGCACAGGGGAAATTTATACATTTTAAAGATCGCTTCACCTCTTATCAAATTTCCTACATAGAAATTATATGGGTGAAGTGATTGTTAAGAGGCAAAGAGCATCTCTCTTCTACGTGCATGTGCAAGTCTTTTTAACAATATGCAACCAAGCGGCAGGTCACAAACTGACCCCAATTTTGCATGTGCCGAAACAGACTCACCTGCCAACAGGCAACCCAGTACAAATGCAAACACAAAAATGATTTTGTTGCATTTGTCACATTCATGTGTTCACCCAGGTTTTGCCTGTGCAGATGGAGAGCAGAGCTTTCCTGGCATGCAGCAAGATTTGAACATGTCACCAGTTTCACACTTACCTCTTCTATGCACGTGTGCACATGAATGCACATGCATACACATATATAAATAAATTTGCTTTTGCAACTAGAATAAGATCAACTTTATCTCGATTTGCTGTTTGTATTTACAAATGCAAATAGCTGAGCTGCATAGGTTTCGATGCAAAATAATTTGAACCTGGAAAGTGGCAGTTGTGACTTCTTTGAATACAGAGAAAAACCGAAATGCACAAAGGGGGAGAAGTATGTGCTCACAGATTTTGCACTGGTGTTTTGTTTTGGGCAGTAGCACAGCAGTTTAAGTGAGTGCTGAACCAGTAGAGATGGAAGATCATATAGCCAATCCTAGGAAACATCTTAGGTAGTGTTCTACGTAGTTCATTTGATCACCTGTGGTCACTTAAGAATGACATCCAAGCAACCATATATAAGATCCTTGTATAAGCTGGTGCATTTTTTCCCTTGCTTTCAGGCTGCGAATGGTTAATACAACACAGGAAATCAGACAGCCTAGTAACTTGGAGGCATTATTTACAAAATAAATCATATTTGTTGCTCCTCCTCTCCCTGCTTCTATCCCCATGCATGAGACGCTGGGGTGTGGCCACAGAGATATCAGCCTCATCCAAACGTCTATCGCTGCCTGCCTGTGGAAAAAAAATAAATAAAAGCAATGTCCCCCCAGGGGAGCATAACAAGTAGGCTGTGGTGTGTGGAGCAAATTACATACCTGGCTCACGCAGTCGGGGCGTTACGAGAATACAGGGTGGACCCTACAAGACGTATGAAATGGGGCATTAATTGGAATCAAATATTGGTGCAGCCCATCTCTGGGGAGAACACGAGGGGAGCCCAGCTCCCTACCATGTGCTGTGCAAATATCCTTAACCCATGTGCTAAGAACCATCTGTTCCCACATCCCGGTCCACCTGCCCCATGCTTTGGCCCTAGTTCCATGTGTGTTTCTATTGTTCCAGCAAACCAACCCCCTCTTCAAGGTCATCTCATTTCATCCCTTCACACCATCACATTTCCATTTTCTCAGCCATATTCCTTTCTCCTTACTGTGTGCTTCAGAATCTAGTTCCAACCCTTCCTTCCCCCTCCACACCTCAAATCCAGTGCTATGGGGCCCCCCATCGTGTTCCCTTCCGTGGACAGGCGCAATATTTGCCCTGAAAATGAAAACAGATAATAATGAAATAAAGCCACAAGCACATGGGACACTCAGGCAAGCAGGTAGGCAGTGGTGTTTTGAAATTATGTATGTGCCTATAGGCATGAATGTTGGGGAGATGAATAGAAATGAAGAGCAATCCCCCTCTCCAAAGTAGCTAGAATAGGGAGCAACTGGGGAACTTTTTGGGAGGGGCTTGGTTTAACCATTTTGTTCTCATCCCTAACTTAAAAGGAGGCTACAGTACTATGCTCACCTACTGTGGAGTATCCCATTCATCTCCAGGGCTAATGTACAGATTCACATCACTGGCTTGAGAATAGTTACCTGAATTTTATCACTTTCATCCCTTCCTTGCTACTGCCTCTCTTTTCCCCCCTCCTTTCCTTTGAAGGTTTCTAGACTGTCAAGATTTCAATAAGCACCATGCCTTCTTTGTGAACATGACTCCATTATGTCTCACAATCCTACAATGATTAAGAGGGAGGAGAAAGTTTCTAAACTGTAGCTCTATACTGCACCTCTGTCCTGGCTTTGGAATGACTGTGGAATGTTGCTCTAAATGATGTTTACATAGGATCTAGATGATGTTTCAGAGTTGCCGGATCTCAGGGCCTGGCCCTGAATCTCCAGTTTTCATGGGTCATCCCAAGGCAGGAGATAAAGGAGCAAACTGTCCAGATTTGGGAGGCTCATCTCCAGGCATGAGGAAAGGGTAGTCTGCAAATCTCCAACTCACCTAAGAGAGCAACAGCTTGCTGTGACTGGCAAGGCCTAATTAATTTATTGATGCAACTTGCAAAGACTCTCCAGGGGATCTAAGTACAGGCTTCCCCCACTTGTCTGACAGGTTAGGGACTGGAGCACTGTCCTAAAATGGAATTGGTTGAAAAGCAGAACCCTACTCTACTGTAGGGAGCAAGGACTCACGGAAATTCATTTGGGACTAACTCCATGCACACTGCTTACAAAGTCTCTCAACCAGCTTGTTATCTTTTTTCCTCCTCTTAGTTCACTTTGCCAGCAGCACATGCATGAGAATGGCCTCAATAGGCAAGAAGAATTGATGAAATTGACTTGAATTAAAGGAACTTTTCCTTAATTTGGAAGTATCAAAAGAGTGAGTCATTGGATAACAGGTCTTCAAAAGGCAGGGGCTTCCTATATTCACTTAGTTATCTTCTTCCTTCCTTCTCCCTCCTCTCCCTCCCTCCCTCCCTCCCTCCCTCCCTCCCTCCCTCCCTCCTTCCTTCCTTCCTTCCTTCCTTCCTTCCTTCCTTCCTTCCTTCCTTCCTTCCCAGTCCTTGTGGCACTAGGGCTCACTCTTGGGTCTGCTGTGCGTCCACTTCCTGGGTAGCAGGAGTATGGTAGATTAAACGTTCCTTATGCTGTCTCCCTATATAAATGAGAAGGAATAATACCCTCATTTCACCTTGATCTTGGAACAGCTTCTTTTGGCTAAGATTTCTGCCTTAATTTCCTTACTATGTTCTCTGTGTGTGTTCTACTGACAAGCTGTGAGCAACTGTCTCTTCTACTTAACACATAATATTTAATGGCATCACCAGGGGCCATCCCTAAATTTCAGGCTTTGACCCTAGAACCTTAGGGCCTGGGACAAAGCTGAACAAGCAACTCTACTTATCTTCCATTTGTAGCCCTCGTGTTTTTCCTTTGTTCCCCTCCCCTGACAAATTCATGAAGTCTACATAAAAAGTCTGCAAAACACCTTGTTAGTGTGAGCTTTAGATACTCTCTTTCTAAAACATAAGCAAAGGAAAGCTCATTCCACCAAATTTAGCACTCAATTTAAAAAAACAAAAACCCTTCTCGTATAATTTGGAAACTGTGAATCCGTTTCACCAGGGTGTGTGTGTGTGTGTGTGTGTGTCTGTTTTAAGGCCAGGAGAGGCCCTTTTTCATATAGGAAGCGAAGTAGCAGTTGACTTCCAGTTATTATTATTATCTTTTTTATTACTCTACTTTTTTCAGGGGGTAAGTTGACTTTCTTTAAAAAAAATTCTCCTGGCCATAAGAGTTGGGGGGAGGGTTACTTTGGAGTTCACTTTTGACTTTTGACCCCCCCTCCCAAATTCACCTAAAAAGAAAGTTTAAATAATTTTACAGGTAAAGTGTGGCATTCCCAAGGTCCTTCGGGAAGTCAGTTCAGCTCGCCAACTCAGATGCCCTTCCCTCGTCTAGAAGCACTAAAACACAGGTTTGGTTCAACAGTGGCAAATAGCAATCAATCAGAAGGCAAGTCTGGTCCAGCTTTTAGTTCATACTTTCCAAAAGCTGTCCAAAGTGATGAAGCTATTCAAGGAGACAGGGTCCTGCATCTTGATAGCTCCTTAAAGTTTGGACTAAATCCTGGAGCAGATTCCCCATCCTGTTGATGTGGAAGTCGCCAAGAGTTGGCAAAGCATTATCAGCATTATATTTTTACGCACTGGTGGTTAATAGTCCAGCAGGGTTAGCTGATGTTCCATCCATGGAAGGTAACACTCAGGATGTGGCTTCCTGATATGCAGGGAATCTCTCTAGGTTTTTGAAAAAGAGATTTCTTTTTCCTTTCTCAGGAACAATGTTATCTATAACATTGTTCCTGAGAAAGAGAGGAAGCAGTCTGTGTGTGTGTGTGTGTGTGTGTACATGAATCCTTGCTGAAGTAGTAGGAAGGGGCTAAGAGGACTCTCCAATCTGCTTGCTGCAGCAATCTCTCCTTGGTTCCACTAATGCTCTGCTTACATATTTGTCAAAAGAATAGAAACCCTACAATTTATAAGTCTCCAGTGTTCTCCCATAAAAAGGAAATTAAACTTATTAGCCCTGAGCCTTTTACAGTTCAGGGAAATGGGCAGGGGTTATAATAACATGTTACATGCACATTCTTGTAAGGAATAATACTGACTTATGGAAGGTATTAAGGGAACGTGTTTTGACTTTCAAAGGCAGGACTGTGCTTTGCTGGGATGACACAAGCATAGCCCATCCTCTTGCCCTCAATGGCAATTAGAAAACAAGGCATTTTGTGGGAAAAGTGGTTAAGGAGAGGGTTTCTTTTTCCCCCATAACAAGGGGCATTCAAGTAAATTGTCTAAAAGACAATTCAGGACAGACAAAAGGAAGGGTATGACATGTAGGTAATGTATGGTGCTTACTAGCTGAAACATGAAAAGGTTATTTTCTATTATTTATTATTATTTTATTGTATTATTTATTATTTTTTCAACCACAATTCTCACAATTCCCCAGTCGACCAGCCTTGCTATCTACCAGCCAAGCTGGTAGTGGGGACTGTGAAAGATGCAGTCCAAAAAAAAGAGGAAAGGAAATAGCATATTCTTAAACCTCAGTTCCCATAATCCTCACCAAGGGCTATGATTAATGGGAGCTGCAGTCCAAGAATATCTGGAAGCCCATAGCTGTCTACCCCAAGACACTTGATATAGTAGAGCTCTTCTAAAACTTATATGTTCTTATGAAGTGGCAGGCAAAATTTCATAGATGTATAGTTAGAAATACACATAGTAAACCTGCTGAAATCAATGGAATATCAATGGCTACTTTAAGTCCTACTGATTTCAATGAGTTTACTCCAAGTATGATGAAGTCTGCACTCAATGTTATAAACAGACCAAAATTCTGTATCAAGACAACTCACATTCAGCATCAAAGAGAGGAGAAAAGCAGCATTTTACAAGCTGCAGCCTCCAAAAGACTCTGTGATTAGGTTGTCTTAGGGTTTCCATAAATCAGAAATGACTTGAAGGTAGGCAAGAATGGTAACAAATGCATAACTATTTGTCTGGGAATCAATAGGAGGTCTTCTACATCATGGAAATCTTGAGGTTACAACTAATTGTAAAAACAGGCTAGGTTTAACCTCCATGCTTTTTATTACTCCAGAGTATTTGCATAGGTCTAATATTTTAACTGGGACGTGGTACTAATTGGCAATAATTCCAGTTATGCATTTATTGTAGGCAACAATTTAGGGCTTTAGATTATGAGGGGCCTCTGAATACAAAGCAATGCACACATAAATATTATGTTAGTACAATATACAGATTTTGATAACACTATGCAACTTCTTAAAATCGAAATTCTCTAGGGATACAGTGTTTCATAACCTGGTCCAGCACATAAAAGACTCTGTTTTGAAATAATTAAAGGTGCAGAACTGTCATATGTGATAGGGAAAACTTAGCCAATAACATATAGAGTAGATTATGCAGCTAAAGAATTTTACTTTACATGGAACAATTCTAATTATATCAACACCACACCATTACAGCAGTTTGATACTACTTTAACTCTCCTGGCTCTGTCCTTCATAATCCTGGGATCTATAGTTTGCTGAAGTATGTAGGTTCCTTTATTAGAGAGCTGTCCTGCACTCCTTGAACTATGGCACTTGACCTTCCTCACAGAGAATTCCAAGTACCTCACCAAACTATAAATCTTAGGATTCTGATAGAGGGAGTTGTGATAGTTAAAGTGGTAGCCAGTTGCTATCACTGTAATGTGGATCCTCTCTTACAGCTGAGTTTGTAGATTTCTCAACACATACTGGAGAATGAGAGATAAATGCCGAGATGGTAGAATATTTGTTGGTTGATTGATTCATTTAGAGTATTTATATGCATGGGACCATTTTGGATTCCAGATGGGTGATGATATTTTTGAATGCTCTCATACATGAAACCATACATAATATAACCTCTTGGAAATAGCAAAGACAGAAGAGACAAGTGATTGTTTCTTGGAAAATTCCTTTTTCCAATAGAAAACAGTAGAACTACTTTACATTAAAATTGCAATTTCAGCAATAACTGTATTACTTGTGCAGTATGATTGCTACAGACCTGCAACATTCAGATCCTTTTTAAAGAAAAGCAACAGTTTTTTTTAAGGTGCTACTATTGATGTTACCAACAACTTTATTTGTTTGGGACTGGAACAACAACTAATCACGTTTTAAAGGACTATAACTTTCTAAGCTTTGAAGTTCTACCATCCCATTCTCCAGCATATGTGAGAACAAGGACTGTAGAAAAGCAAAGCAAAATGACTGCTTTCTTAACATTTCCACTTATTTTCCGGTATCTCCTAGAACTGCTGTATTCTGTAACCAAAAATACATGGAACATATTGTTCCCTACCTATTCTCAGACAGTCATTACAGGAATACTACCAAAAATGAAGCTTGCAAGTTGGGAGCTGCAACTGTGGTGGTGAGATTTGCACAGTGATCAAGCAACAAATAGGACTGAACTGCTGGAATGAGTAATGGGGGATGGGGGGGTGGAGGGAGTGACGTGGGGACGCTACTTACCATTTCCCTGCATTCCAGGCATCCTACTCATGCTTCCAGGGAGCCGCGTTGGCATTGTAGTCATGCAGGTACCAGGATGTGGCAGAGGAGTCTGATGCTGGCTGCGGCAGGCGGCGGGTGCCTATGGGCCCCGGGTGTGGTGGGCAGTGGGGTAAAGGGAGGGATGGGGTAGGAGCAATGGATGGAGATGAAAAGGGGGTAGGAGTAGGAGAAACAGACAGAGGTGATGTGAGGAGGAGGCACTGAAGATGGGCATGCGATGATGCAGAAGAAGGCACAGCCATGAAAGCCTCCCACCCACCCACTCACCCATCAACCCTCCTCCACACATGAAATCAGGACTCACAGACCCTCCAAAATTTCACAGATGAAAAATGAGATGTGTGTGTGTGGACAAGCAAACATCAAAGTGTGGTTAAGATGACAGAGATGCTCAGGAAAGGTTGCTGCAGTTTGCTTTTTGCCTGGGAAGAGAATGATTCTGTCCTCTCATTTCCCCTCCCTCCTGCTGCGTTAACTGAGTGCAAACTACTTTTGCATTTTATGGCAACTTAAATAAGCTGACAAGAAAGGGGGAAAGTAGAAGAAGGAGAGAGAAACTGGAATGTTTTAAAACCAGCTGGAAGAGCTGGCTGACAGAGGATTAACTGGGACTGTCCCTGCCAAATCAGGACAGGCAAAAGGTACAGACTCATGGTGATCTGTCTCACCTTTCTGACATTTGCTTTCCCACTCAGGGTTCTCAGGAGTTCTGCTTTCTAACTTCTTCACGCTTAATTCACTAGCTGTCCTCATGAAAAAGTAAATCTGCATGATGTAATGAATAGGACTGGAGAGAGAGATGGGTTCAAATGTGCACTTAACCATGAAACTCACTGGGTGACACTGTCTAACATAATCTACTTCACATGATTGCAGTGAGGATAAAGTCGATGTGGCATGACCGTCTATGCTGCCTTCTGGGGGAATGTAGGAAGTAAATGTAATGTTTAAAATAAAAATGTCCTCTGCCTATCATAATATCCTAACTCCAGGATGGACAACTTCGGAGATTCAAGGACTAGTTTTCCACACACAGGCCACACCTATCTTACCTCTCACCAACCCTTCCCACCAAAGCTGAAAGTGGCTGGAAGTCTATTTCTGGTTTGTTTTTGTTTTTTAATTTTCCTACCAACTCCCTTTAAAAAGAAAACAGGGCATACACTGAACGACATGGCTTGCTTGATTTTAAAGAAAACAGCATTTGCTGATGCATGATTCTCCACATTTAGAGTTTCAAAAACAGAAAATGGTAGGAACTACTCGGCCAAAAGGCCTCTTGATCCCATCTCCTGTTGGAACTCCAGGATTTTGCCTTCTATGCTTGCTTTGATCCACCACTGTTATTTTAAAAAAAATTCCTTCAGACTTCCAACAAAACTAGCCTTCTGGTTTTGTGTGATGAAGAAGTTCATATGGGCACTGGACTTAAAATCCTTTTAAGCTCTTTTTTCTAAAAACCTGACCAAAATCCTACATCATGGTTTATGTTTTATAACTTTACAGATCCTTAGCTATTTTGCAGAAATGCAATGAACCCCCCTGTTAGTGAGTTGTGAAAATGGACTTCTGGACCCCAGCAAGAGTGCTCAGTGCCTAGTTGGCGCTCTTAATGTGCGTTGGGTGCTCCCATTGGACTCTTGTACTTCCTAGGTGGTGTCCAGATGTGAAATAGGATGAACCCCAATGCACATCAGTGCTCATTGTACATTGATCCATGATGCAGTAGCCACTCCACTAGCTGTCGTACAATGTCACCTTACATTGTAACAGTATGGCAGGCCCTAGGTGGATACAGATGTGAAATTATTCAGTTTAAAATGCACAAACATTAGGCCATTTATGAAGATGTAAGTTCCAAGCCAAATGCCAGTCCCTAGAATTTTCTTTGAATTTAGTATTGTTGAATACTTTTATTAATGTTGTTTCATCGAGCTATTATACTGTTCCTTTTTTTTTAATGGACCAAAATGACTGTTTGTTTTATAAATTCTTGTAGTAAAAGAAAGCCAAGTAATCTCCTCCTAGTTTGTCCTGATTTGAGGCAGCAGAGTTCTAGCAATATTCATCTTCATGACACCAGTGTCACTGCTGCTTGCTTGTTTTTTCAGTCTTTGTTTATCTAGATCACCCGCAATTTTTAAAGCAGCGTTGTCAAGTAAGGAGAATGTTGGACGTTGGGACGTTCTGCACTACACTGTCATAGTGTTATTATTCCACTTTCAAAATCCTGTAGAACTCTGGGATTTGTAGTTTGCTGAGGCCAAACAGCTCTCTGGTTGAGAATTCTAAATGCCTCACTCCAAACTGCAAATCCCAGGATTCCATAGGATGTTGAAAGTGGAATGATAACACTGTAACAGTGTAATGTGGAAAATCCCTTAGATTGGGGAAACCATAAGGCAGATTTCAGTTCAGCAATGGTGTTTACAGAGTGAACATCAACCAGCTACTGTTTTTGAACAACATTACTAGGGTTATTGGGCTATTACGTCACAGGATTGTATTGATAAAAATGGAATGGGGTTCAGTATGCTGTCTTGACCAGCTTGGAAGACAGGTGGGATACAGCAACAATATTTTGAGCATTTTCTTGAATGGCATATTAAGAAAAAAAAATTGTTATGTTAAGAAACAATGTGTGCCTTTTTTCTCCAGAATCTGGGGGAAAAAATCACTTTTTAAAAGACTCTAAATTCTAGAACCATTTAGCCAGCATGGCTGTGGGGTGGGGTGGGGATTCTGGGAGTCACATTCCAGTAAAGTAACTTTGCCAAACTCTTGTTTCTTTAAAACAAAAAGATTTCAGCAAGTTCCAGCAGGGACCAGGTACATACAGCCTTCTACTCAGCCCTGGGATAAGCTCTGTTACTGAGCTATGGCTATTTTCTCCTAAAAAGCAATTTAATTGGTCAAAAATCACATTTAGACCTCCTGTTTGACAGATGAAAACTCTACCCCAGACCCAGCAAGGAAGGACTGCAGCACTGAGCAGAGAGAGTCATCAGTTCAAAAACAATGAAAACCTTCCTTCATTTCAATCAGCTCCCTCTTGCCCAGCACCTCTTTCTGTAGTGCAGATGGTATACTGCAGTCTCTCTCTGCCGGCCAGACTACCAGTGTCCTACATTTTCCACCAGCTGGGAACACAGCTTTCCTCATCCCAATGTGGGAACATCTATTATGTCCTGACCTGCAGGGAATATGATACAACACTTGTGCAAACAGCAGGACAGACTGGTCCATCTCCCCATTGCAAAATAAATACATACTTTTAAAAACATTGTTTTATATCCCTGTATTATATGTCAACAAGGCACTCCACTCCACAGTTTAGTTAGCATAGTGGTTAATTCAGCAGCCTTTGATTTGGTTTCCTTCCCTCTCTAGACAGTTTTAATTTTTTTTCACAAACTCTTAGATGTAGGTAATAGGAAATTTCCATTTGCATACATCTGGATTAACAATCATATGCAAATCAGCAATGGCCTATTTCCCATTTTGATTTGCATACATTTGGATTAAGATACATGGCATGCTTAATTTCTAAGAGGTGATAGGGCACAAGCCAGTCCAGGATCCTCCACTAATTATCCTGGAAGCATTGTTAAGTTAAATGTATAAAAACAAGCAGTTGTTATCCAGTGGCACAGAGGAAGCCGTCTGCATGTGCTCAGATATCCATTTTTATAATCTTGTTACATATTTCTGGAATGAACTCCAGCCTTGCTGTCACATTCTATAGACATGCCTTGACTAGAACCTTGACAAAAGGAGCATTGGCCTTAAACCTAACATATTTTTAAAATAAACATACATTGGGATTAATTAATAGGAATATGAAAATAAAGCAATAGTCTTTCTATGATTCTTACATGCTTATGCTAATAAGCATATACAAGTCAGTTTGTACACCTATGGCTTCATAAGTATCTCTATATGAGAAGCGAGTTAGTTTTTTCCCTTCAAATATTTATATTTCGCTTAAAACACCAAAATCTCTAGCAGAAACCATACAAAAGATGCTGTAGACACCGTAGAGATTACCTGCTTCTTAACAGAGCTGTTGTTAACCAGTTTTTGACTTGGACCTCATATATTATGAGGGTCCTTCTCTGTAAGTGCATATTATGTTATCTATTTCAAAATGTAGTAAGCTGGCCCTGCTTGTATTACAGGGGTCCATCTTTCTAATTCTTCTGAGAGGGGACGTGGATATGTGCCTCAAAGTCCTCAAACCCTTTAACATTTCACAGACGAAAACTGGGCGAGGCATGGCCAAGCAACATCAGAACAGGATCAAGATGGCAAAAGTGATTAATGAGGAAGAAGAGACAAGCTAGAAGAGGCGACAGCAATTTGCTTTTGCCTGAGCCTATTGGGAAGGGTAAGATTCTGTCCTCTCCTCTCTCCTACTGAGTTAATTGAAGCCAAACTACTTTTAGTTATTCATTTAAGTATTTCTGTCTTACCTCCCAGCCCACAAGGGGTCCCAAAGCAATGAATGACTAAAAAACAAGCCAAAGATAAAAACAATTTGAAAACTAAATGCAGTCTGAAAACAATCCTAGAAACCAGATTTGAAACAGTTAAAACAGCAATTTCGAACACCGTATGCCATGCGGAACAGCATTGCTCTGGCTGCCTGCTGGAAGCTTAAAAGAGATGGGGCCAGCTTAACTTCCTTGGGTAAAGAGCTCCACAGTCAAGGCACTGCTACACAGAAAGCTCTGTTATGTGTACCCACCAACCTAACTTCACAAGGTGCTGTTACATGCAACAGGGCCTCCTCTGGAGACCCCAAATTTCTGTCCATCTCATATTGGAGAAGGTGATTGTTCAGATTGTTTAGGGCTTGTAGGTCAACACCAGCATCTTGAATCAGGCCCTGGAGGCAAATTGGAAGCTAGTGCAGTTCTTGCTGGACCAGTGTTATACTGTCTCTAAAATGTACATCTGAAACCACTCTGGCTGCTGCATTTTGCTCTTCAAACTCAGTATGTAGCAACTGAAGGTAACTGAGGGCAAAGAGGGAAAACATGAGGAGAGAGAAAATGGGACATTTTAAAAACAGCTAAAAAACTGGGTAGACAGACTATTAATTGGGACAAGAGGAGGATATGAATCCTGCCATGATGGCATCACTGCTGATTTGTTTGGGAAAATGTCTTCCTAGCTCAGCTTCAAGGATACTTAGACAAATTTTCTATGATCCTGCAGTTACTCAGAAAAATATGAGGTGATTCTTGAGTGAAAAGATCACTAATGTTGCAACTTGTCCTCATGGCTATGCTGTCTGTTACGGCTCTTCCACTAAAAAGCACTGCTTGTGGAGGTTTGTGGATAAGCTTACCATGGTTCTCACAGGGGCAAAATCTAGGCTCTCAACAGACCCTCTGAAGCCTCTGCATGAATGGAGAGGGTATTCCACAGAATCCAACCTTTCACAGAGGAAAACAAAGATATTCCTCTAAACTGTGTAGCTCTTTCACAAAAGTCAGAGTTGCCAGCTGTCTCTAATTGTAAGGGATGTCCTTTACTTAAGGGATGGAAAACTTGCCCTGTATAGGGTTACTAGGTGTCCCTTATTTGGGGCACAGGCCAACACAGAGATCTCAAATTATACGTGAAATGCTGTAGGGTCTGTTGTGAGTGCACCTGGTACTCATTCTTCTCACTCCAAGTGAGCAGTGGGCTTGGCTTGGCCAAGGTAAATTCCTTCCTTCACAATGGCTGCTGGCCTATCATCACAATAATTCCACGGGTCTGAAGGTTCCTGCAGGGCCTGAGAACTTTTGGGAGCCTGGATCTCTCACAAGAATCCCTCCTCTCACCAAACATGAGGTGGGACTCCTCTAGGCCTTCCTGATGTATCTTGGCCAGTCTCATGCTGGCTGGGAATAAGATTGCAAGGTTTCCAAATTAGCTTTTCACTGTCTTGGCCAACCACTCATTTGCTAATTGCTAGGTAAGGCATCAACAGCATAGGATATCACTGAATATAACCCAGAATCACAGTTTAAAAAAAATAACTCTTTTGGAATACACCTCTCAGAACTCACCAGCCAGTATGGCTATTGACCATACAGGCTCATGGATTCTAAGTGATGTAGTCCAGTCAAGCAATTTCTCTAAGCTCTGCCTAGAATCGTCAACTGCAATGCACAAATACTCCACAGTAGATGTGGAAAAGGCTCCTTCAGGGAAAGACATCTGAAATCCCCCAGCCTATCTCATTAGACTCATCTGATGAAATAGGCTATTGTCACAGTAAACCAGATAGTCTCTAGGGTGCCACAGCATTCTTTGTACTTCAGTGAATGAGCACCAGCAATAGTTTCTCCCCTTCCGCCTACCCTATTTTTAATCTACATACATATAGATTAATTAGCAACTGTATGAAAATAATACGACAGCCAACTTGGTTGTAGTGGTTTGAATGTTGGACTGGGACTCCGAAAGACTGGGGTTTGAATCCCTAATCACCCATGGAAACCCTCTGGCTGACCTTGTGCATGTCACTCTCTCTCAGCCTCAGAGGAAGGCAATGGGAAACTCCCTCTGAACACACCTTGCCAAGAAAACTTCACAATAACTTCATTTTAGGGTTACATTAAGTCAGAAACAACTTGAAGGCACACAGCGACAACAAATGTGAACATTCTAACCTTTTGTTTCTTTCTCATATTCAACAGTCGCAAACCTATTCACTCTGAAGAAGCTTTGTCTGATCGAACAGGTGATCTCTCCATGTGATGAATGCATTGCGGCCTTAAGCCCGGATTTTCATGTATCATGTTTATCCTGAAGCTGTAATGTGGTAAATTACTGTGTGGTATTTCAATTGCCTCATCACTTTATTCATGCTTGCTCAGACATCTTTTAATCTGGTGGTAAAACTGTCTGTGGTTTCTTGCCAAAGACATTTCCACCCACCCACACATGGGTTCCCAGGTGACATCCCAGAATGCAGCAAGGCATCTCTGAAACCACACAGAGACTTACGAGCAGCAACAAGGATGGAAAGGGGAGGAGTCTCTCCTATCTGCATCTTTACATTTGCTTAAAGGACCAAGAAATGAAAATACAGTTAAAAGAAAAAAAAGGGGAGTTTCTCTGTAATCCACACATACACCATGAGACCAAGTGGTTAGTGTAACAATCCACCTGGAAAAGGAATAGTAGTATGATACCCAAGCTCCAGACCTTAGAAAAATTACCCTGTTTGGTCTACACCTCCCAGAATCTTCCAGCTAGCATGATCATTGGCCATGCTGACTAGGGGGCTAACTCTTCCAGTCTCTGCATTAACCAAATAGAAGCTTAAATCATGGTAAATGGAGGAATGGAGGACAACGCTCCTGAACCTTTAACAATTATGTGGAAGAGGGAGTTTCAAGTCATTTGTGACATTGCATGTCACCTTTAATGCAGTGCAGAGGGGCAATGGATAAACCAATATATAAACAGCAATGTTTAAGTATGTAATGTAATCCTATACACTGGACTCTCCACATAAGCCACCTCTGGATCTGTGAATTTAAGTGATCGTGGAGTGTTGTGTCCTATACCTAAAATGGCAGTGATGTGTGTGTGGTGGTGAAAGGTCCATGTGCACATTGCTGCCATTTAATAATATGGGACATGAGCACCATTTGGCTAGAATGCAACTCCTGCAGATACAGAGGGTCTGCTGTACACACTTACCTGGGAGTTAGTCCCATTCAGTGTAATGAGATTTATATCTGAGTAGGCATGTGCAGAACTAGGCTGCCCATGATAAACTGTGAAAAACATTTTGATCGGTTTCAAAGCTGCCTCTGGTTAACTAGGGGACAGATTTTAATTTTTCTGAAATATTCTTAATATAAATAGTTCTTAAAAAAATGTACCATTTTAGAAAAGGCATTCCCTCCTGTAAGGTGCTACAGCTCTTACATACAAATATGTTATTATATTTAAGTAACTAAAATGAATATGAACAATAATCTAGTTTCTGTAAAATACAGAAAAATACACTTCAGCAGGGAAAATATTTCAAGCAAGAGTAAGAACAGCTGACCCTACTGAAAAATTATGTAGAATGAAATAAATAGTTTATTTCCCACTTACTATTTATAACAGCCCAGCTTTCTTTACCTGTTGCCCTCCAGATGTGTGACATTACAATTCCCACTGAGACCATCCTAGTTGGTAATGATGGATCATACTCCTAAATAAGTGGCCGCATAGGACTGCATAATTAGGATGCTATTTAGGTGATGCTAGTTTTTGAATCACCCTCTATAGCTTCCTTTTTTAGAGCAAATTCATCTGCAGATATTAGCAACTGACCATGCTTCTCTCCACACTTATCTTCCACCTGCTAATTTCTACACATAAAAGTTAGTCCCATGTTCAGAATTAACCAAATGTATTACAGTTGGCCCTCCATATTCACCAGGGTTAAGAGTGCAAGAACCTCACAGAAGTGGAAAAAATTGCAAATATCAAAATGTGTGCGTGCATGTGTCTGTGGGAAGGGGCTGAGGCATGGCAGGGAGAACAGCCACCCTGGTCCAAACCCGATCAGAGAAAAGAGAGGGAAAGGTGTTGGCACAACGACCCTATCTCTCTTCTATCTTGCCCATCTCCTTCCTTGGGTGGCATCAGTAGAAGGTTTGGGGTGCTGAGAAATCTGGCTGCAAGCTGGCCTTAGCTAGCCAGGCCAGCATTGAGTGGAGGAAGAGGAGGACCCGAGGCAGGTTTTGAAAAGGTTGTGTAGTCTAATCAGAGCTGCTGAGAGAGAAGGTTCCTTCAGAAAAGAAATCTCTGAGGTGGGGGAGCAGGGGTTGAAGAAACTTGCAAATAAATCAAATCCGTGAAAGTCAGATCTGCAAATGTGAAGGCCTGACTGTAATTAGCAGCCTAACTATATTGTTACGTGCCTTCAAGTTGACTCTCACTTTTGTCAACCTTATCATAGAGTTCTTGTCAAGATTTATTTAGGGGAGGGTTGTCACTGCTTTCTTCTGAGTCTGAAAGAGTCTGACTTACCCAAGGTCACCCAGTGGGTTTCCATGACAGAACAGGGATTTGAAGCATTGTCTTCAGAGGCTAGCCCAACGTCCAAACTGCTACACTGGCCCCGTTGCCCAAGATTACCTAGTTATATGGTTGCAAATTCTCAGGACCTGGTCTTGAGTTGTCAGTTTTTGTGGGTCATCTCTGGCTGGGAGACCAGGGTGTAAATTCTCCAGTTTTGGTGAGTTCAGCTCCAGGCAAAGTGAAAGGATTGTTTGCAAATTTCTACCTCACTTAGGAAAGCAGCATTTGCTACAATTTGCAAGACTTAATTGATTTGATCCTGCCACTTGCAAAGACTCTTGAGGAGGCCTATGTATTCACTTAATTCGCTTCCTTCCCTGTCAGTCATTGGCCATTTCCGCACTAGCCTGTTATAGCGCGATGATTCCACTTTCAACATCCTTTGGAATCCTGGGGTTTGCAGTTTCGGGAGGGGCCACTTGGCCCCTCCTGAAACTGCAAACCCCAAGATTCCAGAGGATGTTGAAAGTGGAATCACTGTGCTATAACAGGCTAGTGCAGAAATGGCCATTGTGGTGCTAAGTCTAACTTTCCATGCTGCTCTACACCATGAACGATTTCATTATGTTTTGGGTTCTCTTTGGGCCAAAGAAGGCTTTTTCCCTAACCAGAAGTGACCCAGATAAGATAAGGACGACTCCTTTTTCCTTATGTGGTAGGCTTGTAAGGAGACAAGAAGATATTGGTTTAAGATTTATACCTTAACAAAAAAAATTTAAGGGTGGTATTGTAATGTCACCAGAAATATTTGTGCTGGGTATTATGGATAAGGAATTGGATAGTAATTGGATAATAAGATGGACTACTTGCTTGTTATATGACTAATGTCTGAAAGTATATTGTTTGCTCAAACTTGGAAATGGATTGAAGCAGCCATGACAGAAGAATGGATTGTTAAGGTTGCTTAGTTTGCCTAAATGGCCAAACTAATGTGGGTTTTAAAGGATAAGTGAATATTTCTTGAAAGACTGGAAACCATTTATAGACTTTTTGAACAATAAGAAATCCAACAATACAATAATTTGCAGATCTTGTTACTAGTAATTCTAGTAAGATTGCTTAGTTAAATCTGTAATGATAGTTTTTTTTTCTTTTAAAAATCTTTTCTCTTTCATTACAGTTTCATAACAGAGGGATCAGGGCCCTTATGTGTTTTAGTGAGTTTGTGTTCAGTGTTTTAGTATTGTGTTTTAATTTTTGTTTATGGTTAAAATGTCAGTTTGTGTTTGTTTGTTTTTGTTAAAATGAACAAATAAACACATATACAAAATTAAAAAAAGAAGACCCAGAAAATCCTCAAACAAAAATGTTGCAAAATTGTCTCCCCTAAATCTGGAGGACTGGGAGGGGGAATTGGGCCCTGATGGTCACATACAATCTGTGGGTCCACATTCTTCATCCATAAATTATCGCTTACTTCAAAGCAGAGACAGATAGGATTGCACTGTAGGGATATCAGATGGGGATTCAAACTTTACACTGCTACTCAATTCTGGCTAATGGAGGTAACCTACAGGGAGACTGGCCACATTAGTAAGGAACTCTCTTTATTGATGCTTCTATCTTTAATCGATAGTCAATTTGACTAATCATTTTGATTGACTAAAATGGTATCATGATTAATCAGGCAGGAGATATTTTGTGTGTGCGTGTGTGTGTAATGTGAGTATATATGAAAACTGCAGATGGCAAGTGCCATCTGGAAAGAGGTATTTCTCCCTCCTCTCCTAAGATTGTATCTGCTTTGACACAAACATCTACAAAGCACGCTTTTACTTCAGAACTATTGTTCTACTCGTATTCAAATGTATGCAAATCTAAATTATTAATCTACTACAAAGCATATGGTTAATCAGCTAAGGTGCCTTTCATCTTGAGCTCTTTTACACAGCCATGCTGTACATACAGTCACCATTAAGCCAAAAGGATCTGGTTTTACCTAGGCTTGTTTGCTAAATGAAACGGCTAGAAATTCCCATACCTACTGGCCACAGATTTTCGTAAGGCTTTATGTGAGCCATGGCCCATACAAAGACTCTGAATTATTCTATACCACTGTAAGGAGAACAGGACAACAACACAGCTTGCAATATTTCACAGATGAAAACCAGGACACATGTGGCCAAGCAACATCAGACTGCAGTCATGATGGCAAAAATTACTGACAAGGAAAAATATACAACCTAGGAGAGGCAACAGCAGTTTGCTTTTGCCTGAGCCTACTGGGAAGGGCAAGATTCTGCCTTCTCTTTTCCTCTCCCCTCCCCTTGTAGAGCTAACTGAGTGCAAACTTCTGTACTTTGAATTCAGTTTGCAGCAACTGAAGTGAGCTAAAGATGAAGGAGCAAAGTGGGAAAAGGAGAGGGAAACTGGGGCATTTTAAAAGCAGCTGGAAAAGTGTGACTACAGAGGATTAACCAGGAATGTCCCTGCCAAATTGGGACATTTGGAAGGTTTGCTATAATTGGCTAATTCACCTTAAACTTGCATGATTTCAATCTCTAATGGATTAATCAATTTGATTAACTGACTGCCATGTTTAAAAAATGATTCATGTATCCCAAATTAATTGGACAAAGCTTTTGTAAAGTCATAATTTTACTATAAAATTGGATGTGGAAGTTGCCATCTCAGAAAAGGCATTAACTGTTGTACAAAAGAAAGTGCTTCTTCTAAGACAGTGCCTTCTCTGTCAAGTGTACACACACAGCATGTAGAAATAAAGGAAGTATTTTTTTCTTTCTTCAAAGCCATTTTTCTTACTCATATGGAAATTGACAAAGATGTAACTGATTAATTAATCAATTAAAAGTAACTTGATTGGTCAACTAGGCTTTTTAAAGAACTGGATAATAACCGTTGAATTCTGCTTGAAGAATTCTGAATTTTTCAAAAGTTTGCAAGCTGTTACAGTTATGCCAACAGAAGTCAGCTCAATAAAGCCATCTCGCACCTAAGCCTAAACCTATTTTATATCTGAAAGTCTGTGGACCAGAAACTCAATTCTCAAGATCTGGGTCTAATGACAAGCAGCAAGCCGACAAGCCATTTCTCCCCTGAGCTCTCTGTGTTGCGCCTTGCCCACTTCTTGCCAATTCTCCCTGCTGCGTTAACACCTCGAACATCTGTCATGTTCTCTCCCTCGGTGGAAGTAAATACCTCGTCAGCTTTCATTTGCTGCTTCCTCCTGTTCGCCCACTGTGACAGCCGCAACCTTGTCCCTGTTCAAGAGGCTGCCTGCTGCTAAGATCAGCTTCTGACAGATGCTAGACCAGCAGTTATAAAATGCACAGGCATGCTGCTGCTGATCCCTGTCCAGAGGGATCACGTTCTCCAATACCTTTCCACAGTGAGATGGGCAAAACTAAGATTGGCTCTCACCTAATTTAGAACAGAGGATTCAAAAACAAGTAAGAAGCAAGAGATGCCAAGCCTCATAAGAGATGCTGAGGGATTTCCTGGAAGCACTAAAATTAGATTTATTGGTAATGCATATATCCTAAAACCATCAGAACTATAATGTTAACAATAGCCCTGGAGTACAGTTTTTAAAAAAAAGTTTTGTTAATGCAATCGGGATGATTTTAAAAAAATCAAAAGTTTGAGTGCCAGTCCTAATCTATGTTAATGATTGTGAAAACTCATCAATTGATTAATCTATGACAATAATTGATTGTGACTTTCTGAAACAGGTGTTCTTCCAGCATCTTGTTTTAAATAAATCAAATTTTCTGATCCTCTATGTGGATTGGATTTTTTTTTTAATCTAACGACAGATTCTCACTACATGACAGCTAGAAGGCCCAGTGCAAAGACAGCTTTCAACTGATAGAGGAAGAATCTTCACATCCTAGACTGCTCCTTATTACTGTATGGGCAAACACTCTAACCCCTATGTGTTTTCCACAGAAGTATTAAATGCTTATTTTCTTGTTTCTGTTTTCTTTTTTTTATAGTTGGGGATTTGGATGAGCAAGGGTAAAATCAGATCAGTTGCATCCAAGTCTCATTTCTTCTATTCACAGGAATTAAAATGGATACTACCACTAGGAAAAGTGAGGCAGCCACTCCTGGCCGTAGATGTTGAGTGTCATGAAAGGACAGAAAGAAACTGATCGTTATTTTTAACACATAAGGTTACTAGAGTGAAAATTGCACAGAGTTCTGCACACTTAATGGTTATGTAGAAGAGAAAATTTTAGCAGGTGTTGTTGCTTCTTACCAGATTGCATGACAAACAACATCCATGGAAATCCCCTCTTCTACACCACCATTAAAGGCACAGGAGTTTTCTCTAGTTTTCAATCTGACAACCTTACTTATATCTCTACTGCCAGGAAGGGAGAGTGGTGCTTTTGGGATCTTCTGCCTGTTGTACAAGTCTTTCTTTAGATACTGTGTAATTTTACTTGGACGGAACCGTTTGCTGCTCCACCACAAGAAGCAAAATGTCTTGGGACAGTTATCGCAGGACTACAACAGCAGATCAAGGTGGGATGGGACAGGCTTCTAACATTTTATTACAAATTTCTTGCCCTCACAATGACTAGAAATGAAGCACCCACCCAACCTCTGCTTCTTGCTTTGGCTTCTCTGAAAATGACAGTCTACAGCCGAATGGTGTGGGGTAGAATGATGCATATATGGGGGGAAAGTGGTCTGATGAGGGAGACTGATGGAAGGCAAGAGCAGATCAAGAAAGCAGCATACCTGTATTGAGGTGGATGAACTAATGGAGCTGAGAGTGCACACAGGGAACACAATGTGGTTGCATTGTTGGTGACAATAATGGGAAAGAACTGGGAAAGCTGGGGTGGAGAGAAGACTTCCCCTCTCCCCAATTTGAACTGAAAATGCTCAAAATATAATGGCTTGCCCCCTAGAAACAGGCATTAGAGGGTTCAGTTCCTTGACCACTGTGGGATGTTCCTAGAGAGGCAAAGTGAGCAAACAGGAGGCCTCTGGTTGCTAGGACACCATCTATCCCATTTTAATCTGCCGTTATTTAATTCCAAAGCATCCATTTTCCCCACAGCTTGATATCAGTATTAGCAATAATTTTTTTACACCTCAGATATGTGGCAACTCCAGTTTTTGCTATGGAGAGGATCATGGTGGTGGTAGTGGTGAAGATGATGGTGAGGGAATAAGTTGCCATATCAGTTGCCCTACATATTTAGAGGCTGTTATAGAGCTCTTTGTGTGTACAGGGGGTGGGAATGGTGGGAATGTATGTACCTTTTCGGATGTTCCCATCAGGCGATTGTCCAAAGTCACCCGTAGAGAGGAGAAAACAGGCTCGGTCACGGTTGTAGCGCTCCCGGCCACCAGGCGTGACAGGTGACTTCTCCTCAGGTGACAGGGCCTGGTCGATGGTAGGGCAGTCCTCATTGGCCAATGCTGCATTTGCTGCATCACCATTTTGCTTGGAATCTGTGAAGGAATTAGAAGAAAAGAGAAGGGAGAAAGAGACGAAGTAAGGAGTTCATAAGAAGATACCCCAGACTCCTGGCTTTTCAGAGTCATTCTTCACAACTAGGCATTCGTTCCCTCAGAATCTGCATATCTAAACCAATGATCTTGATTTCTACCAATCATCCTATGAAAAATCATGATACCATTTGGGGGTTTTTAGCTTAGCAAAATGGGGAACATAGACTCACAAAATCACAGAACATCTAGTGCATATTTGTTGCTATTGTGTACCTTTCAAGTCATTTTTGACTTATGGAGACCCTGAAATGAAGCTATCATGGGCTTTTCTTGGCAAGATTTGTTCAGAAGGGGTTGGCCATTGCCTTCCACTGAGCCTGAAAGAGTGGGACTTGTCCCAGCCCAGTCAGTAGGTTCCCACGGATGAGGGGGGATTTAAACCCCGGTCTCCCAGAATCCCAGTCCAACTTCCAAATCACTACACCACACTGGCTTTCATCTAGTCAATAGAAAGGTATAAAAATTATGCAAAATGGCAGAGAATTAAGTGAGACTGTCCCTTCCAAATCATTACAGCTGGAAGGTATGTAATAAGCCTACTTACCAAGTAATTAAAATCTATGTGTAACCATGGCTGAGGAGTGGTGGGTGGAGAAGGCACAAAAGGACATGTTAACATTGTTCCTTGGCAAGTTCGTATGTGTCACTATTCTTACTGAAATTTCAGAGGGGCACTAAATAAAAAGATGTACACATCAAAGACATGGTAGGAGAAGGCTGGTGTTTCCATTCATGGCACTACTGTAGTCTGAAATAATATACATTTTGTTTTATATGACTGTAGATTTCTCAGATATATACTAAAAGATAACGGCTATCAGTTTAAATAAGTCACTTTGTTGTCCTTAGTATTTATCATGACCTAAAATGAATGCTGCAAATCAGAGTTCTGTTTTGATAAAGGCCATTTCCATACCTTTCCTTTTTCCATCATGGTCCCGGCATCATCCCGGCAGTGCCTTCGCCAGGATAGGAGCATGTCCCCAACACTCCCCTTTGCACCCAGCCAGCTGCCCATGGATGGGAGTGCAAGCAACATGTGCCTTTCTTCCACAGTGCAGTCAGACTCTTTCCCATGCTGCACTGGGGAAGGAAATGCCTAGATCATGTTCTACCCATTCCACATGGCCACTGGTGATGGGAGCATCACATGACCATGGGCCATTAACAAATTTTTTTTCCTGTTAATGGAATATCCCACGATCACAATGGGTGGGGGTGTGTTGGCAGTGGGACCTCGACGACATCGTGAGAAAACACAACTTGTGGCCTGCCAGCAACACATTCCCATTGCAGGACAGCAACATTGTGCAGAAATGGTAAAAGAAACCATGAGGGGGAGTTCACAACTAATATTATTTTGTCTGACAGTAACATCTATCATTCAATCAACTGAGTGTGTGAGGCAGTGGAAGTGAGCTGTAACAAATCATAGAATCATAGAGTTGGAAGAGACCCCAGGGGCCATCAAGTCCAAACCCCTGCTATGCAGGAACACCCATCAAAGCATTCCCAAGAGATGGCCATCCAGCCTCTGCTTATAAACCTCCAAAGAAGGAGATGCAACCACACTCTGAGGCAACATATTCCACTGCCGGACAGCTCTGACCGTCAGGAAGTTCTTCCTGAGGTCTAAGTAGAATCTCCTTTCCTGCAGCTTGAATCCATTGCTCCTTGTCCTAGTCTCTGGAGCGGTAGAGAACAAGCCTGCTCCCTCCTCAACATGACATCCCTTCAAATATTTAAACATGGCTATCATGTCCCCTCTTAACCTTGTCTTATGAGGTGATCATTCTAGAAAGGGGGAATCATGTAGCCAACAAAGGGTTTATAGAATTCTGGGGTGCTACAGCAAGGAGAGACAAGAGTTTCACTGTATACAAAATAAACTAAGAGATGAAGCACTATGGGAATGGTATATCCTCTCATTTTGAAAAATATTTATAAAAAATTCAAAAGATCACAGACCGATCCTGGTATGGGGCTGAAAAATGTCTTTCGGGATGAGTGACATCACAAACGCTTATCCATCAGACACCTAAGACACTTTTACAGTATTCCATACAAACACTTGAAAAGCAATATAGTCACAAGCTTAAGGAAGAATCACATTTTCCTGGCAAAACAATAATGAGGAAACAGATACACTCTTTTTGAAGAGACCAATCTGGAAGGATCTTGTGCTGTTAATGATCAATAACTGAATGCATCTTGAACTCTCTCATTTACCCATTTATTGCAGTTGCTATTCTGTTCTGCAGGAGATCAGGTGGACGATTGCTCCCATTCTTTCTGACATTCCCTAAAAAATGTGACAACTGTCGCATATATTCCTCCCCCCACTTTTTCCCTAAGTTAATGGATGTCATATTTTCTGCCCTCGGGGACTCTTTCAACATCGATTTGTTGGCTGAGTAAATGATGAACATCTCTGTGGAATCCCCATGTGTCTCCAAAGATTCTTCAGAACAGTTTGAAAACCACCGCTCAAGGCTAAACATACTCAGTTCCTTCAGCCGTTCCTTGTATGATTTGCCTTCTCCATCCTTTAGCATCTTTGTAGCTCTCCTCGGAATTTATTGTCAACTCTCTTCTTAAACTGTTGTGCCCAGAGCTAGACAAAAGACTTCAAAAGCGGACCACATAGGCCCAAATAAAATATTTAGTATTTTGTTCTCTTTCTATCAGAAGTGCTACCAAGCTCAGTTTGGGAAGATTTAGAGAAGTCGAAGGAGTGAAATGTTTGAGTGGTTTCAAAATAGGTGGGATTGCTTTGAAATCAATCTCCTTCAATGTGGATGTGGGAAAATAATTTAAGTGTTGTTATGGTGAGATGGTTATGATGGCATCAAGCAGGCCCTATTTGGTCTCTTCAACAAATTTGAAATTTTGGGCACCTCCTTGCATCTCCTGTGAGTGACCTTTGGAAGAAGCAGAACCTCAACACCAGTCAACCAGTCACCGGTCAAGCATTCAGACTAAGGGAATCTGGGCCAATAATTAGGATTTGAACAAACAGTGCCTTTTTTGAGAAACAATTGTACACTCAGAACTCATCCCTCGAGGCCATGCCTCCATTTCACAGACACTGTGTTTTCCCTGCATTTAAAGCACAAAGCAGTACTGCTGGAGAAACAGAATTTTCTGCACCTCCCAGCTTATAACTCCATCTCTATTTAGAATACTGTATACTCTGTGACCTCTTGGATGCTGACTGGTTACTTTCTGTGAGAAGACAGAAAAGAGACAGTTTTTGATGTCAAGTTTATGTGGGTTTTCAGTTTCCTTTCCCTCTAATTCTTTCTAGAGTAAGCACTCCCTGAATCTTCATTTAGATTCTTGTTTTTAAGTTGCCAGCATGCTGAAAAAAAATGTGGCCTACCTCAGTAGAAAGTTCAGCTACGTTCGAACCTTTTTTTAAAAAAGTAATAATAATAATACGTGCATCGCTTTCCAGGGCTGGAGCACCTGGATCTTCTTTGATTGTTTTAAAAAGAATCAAAATGAGTAAAAGTACTTCACAGAAACATATCCATGGGACGGCCACTTTTTCTTCGTCAGACTTGCTCCTGATGTATAGATTTGGGGCTGGTGAAAGATCTTTGGGGGCCAAAGGCAGAAAATCCAAATGGTTGAGTCTTATATACCCTGCCATTTAATGGTGACTGAGGGCATTTCCGTACTACACTGTTCTAGTGCTATTATTCCACTTTCAACATCCTACGGAATCCAGAGGTTTACAGTTTAGGGTGGGGCATTTAGAATTCTCAGCCAAAGAGCTCTTTGGCCTCAGTAAACTACAAACCTCAAAATGCCACAGGATGTTAAAAGTGGAATAATAGCACTAGAACAGTGTAGTGCAGAAAGGCCATGAGATCTACTACCTGAGCAACAACCTCACATTGCCTTATGGTAAGGCCATTTTCAATACCAAGTGCTTTAGCATGGGTAGCTTGTCCAAGCATGGAGATCGCCAAAGGGGTGTTACTGCAACAATGGAGTGAGTGGGCTAGCAGGAAGGTTGCAATATGACTATTATCTAGGGTTGCTAGATTGAAAACTGGAAAGGGGTCCTTTGCCTTCAAGGGTTGTATAGAAGAGGAAATTTCAGTAGGTGTGGCTTGTCATACAGCAAGCAAAACTTGCTGAAATTCCCTCTCTTACACAACCATCAAAGATACAGGACCCCTCTTCAGAGTTCAATTTGGCACTACTTATTACCTGAAATGGGGATGTAAACCTGGTGCAAGGAGTAACTGGGAGGTTGCTGTTGTGGCAACAGAGAGGTTAGAGGTGTTGACTGGGATGTCAGGATCCCAGGGGAAAAATACAAGGTCATTGCTAAGGTGAAAAGGGCTGAAGTAAATCTATAAGATGGGTGACTGAGAGGAAAGAAGCAGTTATACAGCAGCTGATGTGTTTCCCTGAGAGAATTAGGAAATGTTCTAACAACCGTATCCCCCACGGGCCTCCCTCTGCCATGTTCGATGCAAAGCCAAGATCCTGTCCAATTAAGTGAATCCTTGCTTCTCCACTGCACTTGCTGCAAATGGCCTTTCTGGCCCTGGGCAACTAGAGCGGTTGGAGAGCACGGCAGGAACTGGCTGTGAGCCCTGGGGGCCCTCCAGTGCGTAGCCTTCTCCCCCGTCTCTGCCTTGTTGCCTGTCTTGGAGGATTTGCTGGGTGACTGGGCACCAAAGAGAAGGAGACACAGATTTGTGTGGGTGGGTGTGCGCAAATACCCATGCATGTGTGGGCAAAAAGAGGTTGGTTGTAGTAAGCTGCCTTTGCCGTGAGCTAAGTCTTCAGGCAGTTTTCAGTTCCACTCTCATTTTTCAATGGCATTACTTGAGTACTTTGGATGTTGCCCTTCCAGAGCATCTTTAGAGTCCCAAAGAAGCTATATGCCCGGTTCTTGAGCTCTGCTATGCTTGAAAATACACAGAGACACTTAGCTTTTTCTCTAGGAGGCCTTTCTTCAGCTCAGTCACTCTGAAAAGTCTCAAGACACCTTGTTCCCATGCCCTTCTGTCTTTACTTCCTCTAAAATACCTCATCATCTCTGAAAACTCTGGTTTACAGATTCCTCCGCTTATTCCTAGGGAACCCAGAAATCCTGGCTTTTGGCCTTTGCTGAGGATGTTCATGACTTTCTCCCTTGTGGGATTCCCTGCCAGCAACCCTATTCTCCTTGCCAGTTCATAGAGGGACCCATCTGCTACTTTAAGCCCCAGTGCATTTCAGGGATTTTGGTTGCTCTTTCTGCACGCAGGAATGTAGGCAAGAAAAGTAGATTCCATCTCCTGCCTTTACACACTAGAAGAACAAGTAAAAAAAAAAGCAGGAGTAACCATATTATGACAAAACAAAATCCTAATAAAGATGATACCGTTATTACGCCAGCCAGAAGGTATATGCCCATTCCCCTGAAAATAATGCTAGTTTTTGAAACCCACTGGCTTCTTCATCAGGTGAAGAGGATAGAGAAATCATGCTGGATTTCGGAAGGGCTTATGTTGTTCCTGTCTCTTCTTTGCTTCCTTTCTGCATATGGGGGGGGGGCGAGAAGAGGGGTCTGAATTTTCTGTCTGCTTAAATATTCTATCACAAACAAACAACATGGTAGACCTGCAACCTATGAATCCATCACCACACCTTTGATCCTTGGCATAATATTTTTACCGTTGTCAGCTGACAAAGAAGCAAATGTGGTTGGTAATTTTTTTTCATGTGTGCCTTCTGATTAGCCTGATACAGGTATCACCAATGTGTATTTCGGGTTTTAGAAAGCAAGCAATGCCAGGCAATCCTTACACATGTCCTGTTCCTCTTGAAGAGAAGAAGAATTAGGAGGACAACCTAAGTTTTGGCAAACACTCTTCCCTCCTGATTCAGTCCCTTTCCCCACAAACCACTAGTGGATCAATTCTAAGTGTAAATCAAAATAAAATGTTCCAATGCTTTTAAATCACCTAAATCCTGGTACAGCTGCCAACCTTTCCTTCTTCTCCTCTCCACCCCCAATCTTCCAAAGAAGAAAAAAAAATTCTTAATCAAAAGTGGCTCAAATTGCCAAAACAAGCCCTTCGATGTTAGCATGAGTCATTCTGGAAGAACAAACTTAATGCACAGCCAAGATGGGCTACCCTAGATAGCCTTGTCCTAAATAACAGCTAAATCAGGTATTTCTTGCAGTGATTTGTAGGGAAAATTTTGCACTTCATCTTAGAACCAGAAGCTGCAAACACAGGTTATTTGCACACTAGATTGTTATAGTGCTATTATTCCACTTTCAACATCCTGTGGAATCCTGGGGTTTGCAGTTTAGGGAGCGGCTAAACAGTAAACCCCAGGATTCCACAGGATGTTGAAAGTGGAATAATAGCACTATAACAGTCTAGTGTGGAAATGGCTATAAAGTAGGAAACTGGGATGAAGACAGAGATGAAGGTCAGTGAATTTCAAACTCCTTGTCCCCAGAGAATCTTGTCAGCCTCCCTTGGTCTGTTTCCACTCCCAACCCCTCTGCCCATGTGTTGCAAAAGATTCTGGGACGCACTGTAAGGAGCACACTGAGTTTCTACAAGCACCTGGCCTGGCTTGCTGGGATTTGGCATCTTCTCAGACAAACTGACAGTGCACCTTAAAATGCAGGACTGGATTCAGGGTTTGGGGTGAAGCTGCGATCATATCACTCTCAGTGGATCTCCTCAATCTAGAAGAGAGAATTTTCTCATTCTGTCTCAGATCTTCATGGGATCTCCATACAAAGTGAGACAAATTATAATGTTGGACACTAATCGCTTTGCTATTGGGATCCTGCAGTACTTAAATTATAGGAAGGATGAGCTGAGCAGCCTTTTCCCCCTTTACTTTTTATAATGGCACACTTTGCCATTATGAAGAGGGGTATATTTTAGTTAAAATCATTAAGAATCCAAGGAGGAGGCTTGGAGATTTCATTCATCTGAATACTATGGAGCTAGAAAAATGCCTGAACTTGCCAGGATTTAGGGATGCTGCTAGAATCATCACAAAACTGCTTTACACAAAACATTGTTCCTCACACAGAGGCTCTTATAGGGCTGTCAGATTGGGTATAAAATGGTGGTGCTCCTGTAACTTTAATCCTTAACAGATCTGGAAGCATGACAAGGTACCTCTGTCAAGTAGGATGGAAGTACCTGTCCCCTCTCACCTTCCACACCTCAATTTTCAGCTGCAGCTGTCCACTCCCATCTTAGCTAATGCCTGGCTGGTGGAAAGCAGGAGGAAGAGGCATAGCAACACTCAGGCTGGGCATTCCTCTGTGTGTCGTCTCCCCTGCCTCTGCCCAGCTTTCCATCAGTGAGGCAATAGCCATGTTGAAAGAGATTGCTGCAACAGAAAGTTGGAGCTTGAAAGATGAAAAGAGACAGGTACCTTCATCCTGCTTGATGGACATTGCCAATACTTTGTCCTGCTCCAAGATCTGTTCAGTTACAGGAGCCCCGTCCCAGATCCAATATGGCAACCCCATCTTCTTGCAGAGGTACCCTCCCCACATAAGTTTCTGAAGAATCTTTCTGGAAATGAAGGGTGAAAAACACTCCACTAGGATATTTGACCAATAGCAATTTAGTATATAAATCTTCACGTCAACCACCATTCCATTTCACATCTGGGACAACAGATTGGCCAACATTCTGTATTAGAATTACTCATCTGTAGATTTACTCATTTTTATCTGTTTCATAATAACAACCACTACTTTGTCACAATTGTGACACTACTGCCACAGTCATAACTCCCTCCCACAATCTACTTTTCTGGGCAACAGCTCTGTGGGGTCCATTGTGCTGGCAATTGGAACACAGGTGAATGATATATCTGTCAGGTTTGGGGGAAATCAGGGCTAGGAGAGGTTACTTAGTTAAGTATACTTAATTAAATAGCTGACACAGAATATTGGCCTCTGTCCCTTTCCTTTCAGTAACTTTCTGAGTGAATCAAGATTTGAGCTCTGGTCTCCTAAGTCCCAGTGGAGCATTCCTCGGGTATGTTATATTATGGCATCACTGCCCCCTATAGCTTATCATTGTAAGGTACAGCGCATTACCATGTACCACAGAAACAGTGGAATAGCAGTGTTTAGGGCCCATAGCCCAGCCAAATCATGCCTCTTAGTATGACTAATTTCCCACCAAGAGCTACTAAATAAATTCACTGGGAACTTTTTTGTCCTAAATCAAAAGTTAGTTCTATACCTGCCCTTTCTTTTTTTTTCTTTTTTTTTTTTTTCCCGTCAGGGAATAAGATATAAAACTGGACTCAATTCAGTTTGGAGCTTGCAAAAGATACTTGTTTGGACTATGCTTCCCATGATGGCCAGGAGCTTCTTAAAGTCTTTGTCCAAATAATAGCAACTACAAGTTTGAAATGCAGCTGTGCTATGTGGAAATGCAAAACAGAAGTTTCACTGGAACAGATTTGGGTACCATGTTATATGGCAAATTGGAAGATGGGCAGATCTGACCTGTGGGAACACAATCCACCAGAAAGACTAACGTTTGGACTTCAGAATGTTTTGACTCCTGTTGAATGGAATTTGCTTTCTTGCATTCATTCCATGGAACTCAAGCCCCAGAACAGTCTGGGAGTAGGATTCAGTTTGAAAATTTGGCAGCTGGATTTTGAGAGGGTGGATCAAGTATTGGCTTTGGATCCTTGCCTTTCTGTCCTGCATCTACTAGGGAGACACTGGTATAGCCTTAGGCTCAAACTCAGTCATCTGTGAAATAGGAACAAGAAATTGCTATCTTGTAGTCTTAAAAAAAATGATATGTATCCATTTTAAGCAGCCATACTGTGTTAAGAAAAGAGGATGCGCCCTTCCTATTATTTACAAATAGGTATGAGTAAATTTGTACTTAATCTGTACTAAACAAATCAAAATTCTGTACCAAAAAAGTGGATTTTCAAAAACTTTAAAATAAAAACCTGCTTTTTAAAAAATATACTAAAGCAGATTCTTAGGATTTTGAATTCTGCAGCCACATCTGTAGCACCTGAGCAGGACACTGAGTAAACTGGAAACAGAAGATGCTGCACACACACACACGCACACACACACAAGTATAATGTAAGCTGCCTCTTCTTGATTATTGTATACCTGATGGCTAGTAGACTAACATGGGAAGAGACTCAGCTGGGGAAAATAATCATATTGGAGAATTGTCCCTCCCTCTCTTTGGAGGCATCATACCTCATCCTCTCCTAGCCTTCCTCTTTTCTTAAATCCAGATGTAAAATCTGTGGTATAGACTACAATGTAGTGAGAAGGACAGAAAAGAAGAAAAAGCTTCTGATTAAAAAAAGCCCCACACAATTGTGGGAATATACTTCATGCTTCTAAAGGATTATCATTTAAAATTTTAAGAATATTACCCAGGTTCCTAATTGGGTTCATCATCACCAGAGACAACAGGCATGAGTTGGCCAATGTAGCACTGTAAGAATTGAGATCATATTAGAACAGTTTCCTCACTCTCAAGACATGTCCTATCATCCCTAGCAAGTAGGCCATAACTGACTGGTGGGGGATAGTGGGAAAGTTAGTCAAACCTATGTGGAGGATGTCATGTTGAGGAAGGCAGAATTAAAATATTAGCTTTTCAACTGTATTACAGGAAACAGACTGGAAAAGGAAGACAAAGGCAACTTTTTCTCCATCTCATGTAATACCAAAACTCAGGGTCACTTTCGAAAATCAATAGCAGTTGATTCAGGACACAGAAAAGAAACTATTATCTTTGCCTAACGAAGTTTATGGAATTCATTGTCACAAGATGTTGTGATGGTCTCTCGCAGAGTTGGAAAAAGACACCCGCTGGTATTCTGTTGGTGAATTACAATGGCCAGCTCAAACCTAGGTTATTGCAACTCATTTTTTGACTCATGGCAGTGGCTGGAATTCTGACCATGCAGTGACTAAAATCCTGCTCCCCAACCCAGCCTGTAAGCAGTGTAACCCCACCCCTCAACACAGCCATTTTTGTGTTATCACAAAGTGGGGGAAGACGTGGGAATGTATCCTGTTTTTTTTTTTGTAACTGGGGGTGCTGCAAGGATGATATCTGCAGAGCCCTTACAAGGACTCTTGGAAGTCTCTGGAGATACAAGTTGCAATCCATCCATTGTCTACCTGGATGTGTTCCCAGTCATTCTTCACCCTGCTCTCTGGGGACATGGAAACGACCATCCTGGAGGGTGGTGGCTGTGCAGCTTACATCATGGGTTTGAGGGGCTGGCATCATCATACGTAGCTACAGAGTTATAGTTATGTGATACACATACCTCTCCTGATGGAGGATTTCAGCTACCTCTTTTTGAAACTATAGCTTCCCAAATCCTCCAGCCAACATGCCCACTGCTGGTTTGAGAGATTCTGGGAGCAGCACATTCGCCTTCATTTCAGAGAGGAAAACTGGGGTGCATGAGCCAAGGAACATCAGAGTATGGTCAAGATGGCAAAGTGAAGGAGAACACACAAGGTAGGAGAGGCTGCAACTGTTTGCTTTTGCCTGAACTCATGGGGAAAGGAAAATTCTATCCCTCCTCTCCTGCTGAGTTAATGGAGTGCAAACTACTTTTGCACTTTGCAGCAACTGAAGTAAGCTATGGACCAAAGGACACAGTAGGAGGAGGAGAGACTAACTAGGAGAATTTAAAAGCAGCTGAAAAAGTGGGAGAACAGAAATTTAATTGGGACTGTCCCTGCTAAACTGGAACAGTTGAGGTATGTGGAGCAGTAATTTGGAAAAAGTATATTTTCCCCCAGGCTCCACTATGCCACCAGATGATGAGAAGACAACCATGGGAGAGAGTGTTACATTCAGAAGGCTCCTGATACCTCTGCTTGTCCATTATGAGTAACAGGATACTGGACTGCCAGACCTTTGATATGATCCAGCAGAGCTCTTCTTGTGTACTTAACAGCAGCTAGGGAATCATTAGAAGCTTTCCAAGGTTTCCACATTGAGTGGGGTTGGGGGGCGGGATAATGGCAGACAAACTTTACTGAAGGACAAGCTTTCCTTTATCAATCTTCCTTGGCATTACACAGCCATAAAGGGACATGCCTTCTAGCGTTTCCCAACTTTGGGTCACCAGATGTTATCAGATTACAACTCCCATTATTCCAAGCCAGTATGGACAATGGTAAGAAATGTAAACCAACAATATCTGAGAGTGGGAATTGCTGGAATATAGGAGACACTCTAAAACTGCATTCTCACTTTTGTATGGATGGGACAAAAGGGCTTAACAGACACAACTAATACCCCATGTGAGCTGTTCCTGTAGCTGCTCAGGAAAAATTCTGTCCAGCTCACAGCTTTTGTGTCACACCCCCAAGCAGCTCCTCAGCAAATATTTTCAAGTGGAAAGGGTTCTTTGGTAGGAAGATTTTGGAGAAGTAAAAACCAGATCAGGATGTTGCTGAGCCAGGTAGATTGTGCTCACAGTTTGCATAAGTTATCTTTTGGACTATAACATCCAGAATCCACATGGTGGGTAGGTATTCTGGGTGTTGTACTCCAAAAAGTAACTTGTCCAAGATCTGTCAGAATTCTTAACCATTTTTTGCTGCCTCTAGGGAGTCCCCTTACCTGCCCTGTTGATTTCAATGATCTCCTCTTGGGCGAGGGGGCACGAGTCGCCCTGGTTGCTGCGATGCGGAGACTGCATGTCTGGCTTGCAGTAATTAGGGGACCCAGGCTGGGGGGCTCTTGGGATGTGCTTGTTCTTTTTCTTTGGTAGTTTCTGCTTGGCCATAGCCAGGGAATAATACATGCCAAAGTTGTTGACGATGACCGGCACGGGCATAGCGATGGTCAACACGCCAGCCAAGGCGCACAAGGCTCCCACCAACATGCCTGACCAGGTCTCGGGATACATGTCACCATAGCCCAAAGTCGTCATGGTCACTACTGCCCACCAGAACCCAATGGGGATGTTCTTGAAGACCGTATGCTTGCTGCCAGTGATGTCGTCTGGGTCAGCCCCAATCCTCTCAGCATAATAGATCATGGTGGCAAAGATTAAGACCCCAAGGGCCAAGAAGATGATGAGGAGCAAGAACTCATTCGTACTGGCCCTCAAAGTGTGGCCTAGGACTCTCAGCCCTACAAAATGCCTGGTGAGCTTGAAGATCCTTAGGATCCGGACAAACCTGACCACCCTCAAGAAGCCCAGCACATCCTTGGCTGCTTTGGATGAAAGGCCGCTGAGGCCCACCTCCAGGTAGAAGGGCAGGATGGCCACAAAGTCGATGATGTTGAGGGTACTCTTGATGAATTCCAGCTTGTCTGGGCAAAAGATGACGCGCATAAGAAACTCAAAAGTGAACCAGATCACACACATTCCTTCCACGTAGGTGAGGAAGGGCTCTGTTTCCACCTCGTAGTCCACCTTTGTGTTGGTGACATTGCCCGACTGCAAGATCTCTGTCTTGTTTACGATGTGGTTGAAAGCCTCGTGGGTCTCCAGGCAGAAGGTAGTGATGGAGATGAGGATGAAGAAGAGTGAGGCGAAGGCCACATACTAGAGAGAGGTAGAAGGGGAAACATGTGTAGGGAAGGAAGTAGTGAGAGAGGAGCATGAGGGGTAAGGGAAAGAAGATGTGTAAGAAGGAAAGATGAGAAGAAAAACATTAGTGCTCATTCAGCCTGAACTCTTCCAGAGAAAGAACAACTACCTCATCAGTAGCCTTCCCCAATCTGCTGCCCTTAAAATATTGTACCCTCCAACATCTTACAAATAAAAACCAGGACATGTGTGGCCAAGCAACATCAGAGTGTGATCAAGATAGCAAAAGTTAAACACACAGGCTAGGAGAGGCTGCAGCAGTTTGCTTTTTACCTAAGCCTACAGCAGAGCTTTCCAAACTTTTCGCGTTGGTGACACAATTTTTAGACATGCATCATTTTGCAACACAGTAATTCAATAAGTAATTTAGTAAGTGGAGGCAGCTCCTCCACCGGAGCCTGGCCCACTGCTGCCCTTGCTGGGCTCTTCCTTGGCTCGGGGCAGAGACAGCAGGCAAGGCGGCCCCTTCACCCAGGCCTTGCCCACCACAGCACCAGGAGAGACAGTCCCTCCACCCGTTATGTTTGTGCGACACACCTATACACTGCAGTCAACACACTAACGTGTCACAACACACAGTCTGGAAAGCTCTGGCCTACAGGGTAGGGCAAGACTCTATCCCACACTCATTTCTCCCCCCAGCTGAGTTAAGTGAAAACTACTTTTGCACTTTGAACTCAGAATGGAACAATTGAAATAAGCTGTGGACAGAGGGGGAAAATGTGAGAATAAGAGAGTAACTGGGACATTTATAAAAGCAGCTTAAAAAGTGGGACAACAATCAGTTGTCTGATATGTTGGATAACTCCTAGTATCCCCTACTAAGTGCCAATGGCCATGCTGTCTAGGGATGATGGGAATTGTTCTCCAATTAATCTAGAGAGCATCAAGCTTGGGGAAATCCATTGCAGAACATCGTTCCCCCTCCTCCAAGAATAATCACAGAGTGTACCTCAGGTGGTGAATATCCAGTTTTTGTTTTTTCTCCGCCCCAGCTTATCCCATTTGGTGAAAAAGTATATAGGCAAAGCTACAGCTCAGAGTAGTAGAGTAGAGTGGGTTATATCAAACGAATAGTTGAATCAATTAATACATTCCCATGAGTTAAAAAATAAATAAATCCCTGTTATACCCTGCATGGTCTAGTGGTTTAAGTGCTGGACTTCAACTTGGAGACCAGGATTCGAACCCCCACTCAGCTATGGAAACCCACCGGGTTACCTTGGCAAGTCACACTCTCTCATCCTCAGAGGAAGGAGGATGTACACCCATACTGAACAAATCTTTCCAAGAAAACCATGTGATCATTTCATTTAGGGTTGCCAGAAGTCATAAATGACTCGAAGGCATAAACAACGACAACAGCATAGCTGTTTATATGCTACTTTCCTTCTTGTGGGTTGTTTTGTTTTACAGTGCGACAGCAGACACACATGGCTGGAGAAGATAAGTTACAGACCTGAAACGATCCAGCAAAGTTTATTAACTTTTCTGGGCAAGGTTTCTGAAAGTGTAAGCTAAGTCTGTGAATTAACACCCAGCCACACAGGCCACTGTGCCATCTAGCCTAGTTTTGGATAAAGCTAGGGCCCATCCACACTACAAAATTATAGTGCTGTTATTCCATTTAACTGCCATGGCTGCCTCCTGTGGAATCCCGGGGTTTGTAATGTGGTGAGGCTGAGAATTCCAAATGCCTTTTCCTGAGCTGCCAGTCCTAGGATTCTATTGGACGGAATGATGGCAACTGAAATGGCACTGTAATGTAATGTAATGTAAACTGAAATGAACTGTAGCATGATAAATCTGTAGTGTGAACAGGACTCAGTGGTGGCTCGGGAGAAGGCTAGGACCAGATATAAAATGGTGGCTCACGGTGAAACCAGGACCTACAACTGCCCAAATTCACCAGTCAATACAGACAGTGGCCTTGTTGGCTGAGAGATTATCAGAGTTTTAGTCCAAAATGCAAGTTTTCCAGCCAGATGGACCTACACTTGAGATACTACAGTTCAAGGACACTAATGAAGCAATGACAAGGCTGGGTGGGAGAAAGGTTGGTAGGAGTTAGGAAGCACTGCTGATCTGTTGTAAATCACCTGGATATAGATTCTAATCTACCCTCTGCCCACCTCTGATTTGGCCTATTACTGTTTGCCTTCACTGACAGCTCTCCTCCAAGGTCTCAGTGAGAAACTTCTCTAACACTTGCCATCTGCCACTCTTCTCAGTTTGACTGAACTTGGGGCTCTGGATATAGCAATCTTCTAACTCACACACGAGCAGTTGTTGGGCAAGGGGAGTCTGGCTGCCCTTTGGTGATCTACTGCATCTGGAAATTGATGGATATTCAATTTTGCCACGATGATGAATGGTAACCACTGACAATCTGATCCTCCACAGATTCATTTAAGTGCCCTCAAGGGCTTTTGTACCTAAAGCCATTTAAGCCCACCGCAGTGATGGTATCTTGTGGAGATAGCAAAGCCATTGTGCATCTTTGGACCTTTCCACACTACACTATTATTCCACTTTCAACATCCTATGGTTTGCAGTTTAGGGAGAGGCATTTAGAATTCTCAGCCAGAGAGCTCTTTGGCCTCAGTTAACTACAAACTCCAGAATTCCATAGGAAAGTGGAATAAAAGTGTAGTGCGGAGAAGCCCTCTGTATGTAATGCAATAGGCAACTTTTACTACAACTCTCATGAGTCTGGATGGCCACTGGCCATGCTTGGTACAGGATTTGGGGAATTGTATTCCAAAAAATACAACCTTTTTCATGCTCTGCTCTTAGCTTTTGGCCCACAATTCTTCACTAGAAATAGCTATATGTTTTTATCTTGTTATTACTCCAAGAAGGGTAGGACAAGCACATCTGGATCTTGTTGCTTTATTGTTAATAACCCTGGCAAGTGGAGAGACAGTGAGAAGATTGGCCCAAGATCATCCAGTGAACTTCATGGTTGGGTGGAAATTTGAGCCTGAGTCATCTTAGATATAATTCAATATGCTACAGTAGTTTTTAGTTTATTGGTTATTATTGAAGAGGCTGAAGTGCTGAAATGAAAATCACTGGATGATTTTAGGCAAACTGCCGTCCCTTAAGTCCAATCTGCCTCACTGGGTTGTTCTAAGATAAATGAAAGAAGAAGAGAACCATTTGTATTGCTCTTTGCTCCTCAGAGGAAGAGAAAGGTGTTATCAGAACTTGGGAAAGTTGCCTTTTTTTTTAGACAGCAACTCCTAGAATCCAACTGAGAATTGGATTCTGATTACTGGGAACAGTGAAGACTCTAATTCAAAAAAGTAACCTTTCCAAGGTTTGACGTTTATTGCCTTAAAATAAATATTACACTGACGTGAATACTCTGTATTCTACATGACGGCAATCACACCATGTAAGCACAAAAGTTTGTAAGTTTTACAGAATTCAACACCCCAGCGTAACAAGTTCAACTTAATTTCTAAGAAAAGAAGTTTCTTTCTCATTGCCATTTTTTCTCATTTTTGTGGGGTAAGGAAATTACACACTTCTTTTTTCCTCAGTGTAGTGTTTGGTCTTGCCTCAGTGCAGAATTTTATTTCTTTATTTTCTGAGTTTGGAAAAGTTACCATTCTGAATTCCAGCTCCCAGAATCAACCAACCCCTCTGGTCAGCAGCAATGCTGTCCCGGGGATTCTGGGAGCTGTAACTGAAAGAAAAAAAGGGTGGGGGCAAACGTTTCCAAGCCTTGGAGGATCCATTCGAAGCTTCAGAATCATATGGATGCTTAGTATCAAGACATCTCCCTGTTAAACCATTCCTACAACTTCAGCACCTTGTTAAAACCCAGGAAAGAAAGCAACAACGCAAATTGTCATATGCTGTCTGCACGCAAGCATACCACACTGGATTCAGCATTCATCTACCTTCTCCACTCTGTACATGCACACACACACACACACACACACAAACACACACAAAGATTGTGTAGGAAGTGCTTGGGTATGCACATACAGCACACAGTTGCTACCTCACCACAAAATGCTTTGTCACTGTACACACAATCCCAGTGTTGACTGCAAGGATAAAATCCATACATATTTTAATGCATGTATTCTGCATGTGCTCTTGGAATGCTGCCTCCCCTCACACATTGTCTTACTCCATGCAGGAAAACACTGCCAGGCACATATGTTCACAAAATGAGCTCCAGTTATGTATCCAACATTTCTTGGCGTGTATACATGTAAACACACAGACATAACTGAGACTCTGAACTTCTGCTTTTATGTAAATTCACATATTCGTATACTTTTGTACATACTTGTACATACATGCACAGATCATTGTATTAGTTTTCTCCCACTCACAAGCCTGTTCATCCTGCTGATCAGTGCTATGTAATTTCAAAGGCCTTGTAGATACAGTTCTTGTGTGAGTTTGCAGCCAAAGTCACATGGATGTGCATTCTTTTGACTACACTCTAATCTCAAACTGATACAAAATTGTATAGCTCTAGTTGTGTATGTGAGGGGGTGTCCATGCACATTATATACACATACATATCACTACCACCATCATCATGAAAATCCAGAGTATGAATTAATTGTTTCATGGATCTATATCTACAGATTTTAATAAGATTTAAATTGATTTAACCACAGACTGGGCTATAATCAAAGTCCTGGACAAAGTTTATGCATGCACGCAAGCACAAATATTCTGCTAAGCAGGAACACATAAGCACATTCCATGTGCATTGTTTAGTGGTGCACATAATTTTTTTTTCTGGATGTGACATTCGTACATGTTGATACATAACACACATTAACATACCACACACAATACATACATTGATATACCATCAATATATGTATATCATTATATCATGTGCACAGCACTCCCTCATGTTTTGTTCTGATGCACACAGCAAAGTGTTGTTCTGCATTTGTGTACTCAAACGCACTTCTGTACTTGCATTTCACACAACTTTCGTAGGCCACAAGACATTTTGCATCTATACACACAGACAGACACCAGCATGCGTGCACACACTTGCACACAGAGAGGTACATAATCCTGTCTGTGCACACTGAGTCTGCGTCTCCCCTTGTAGAGATACTACAGCCTTGTACAGTGCATGCACACACTTCCTTGTTCATATGAAAATGTACACAACGGAACAACCAAGACATTGCCTTATCAGGAACACAAACATACACATACACACACTCTGCATCTCTAGCTCCTTCCACAAGGCAACCTCACTGCTTTCTCTTCCACTGTCTGGATCTCTGCACTGCACAGAATTCCCATCCCGTCAGCACTTTCTGCACACAAACCATAGAATCTCTTTTGAAGCGCAGTGCGGTGCCCAGGAAATGGGGGGAGGGAAGAATTGGAGGAGGAGGAGATCTTAAGGAGTGCAGAGAGCACAAGAGGAGAAGTAGATGACAAAAAGAGAACAGATGATGGGTATATACACACATAGAAAGCACTGGGCTAAATGGAATAATTTTTCCCATCCTGGTTTTAGGAATGGTGGTATGGGATGCAGATGAGAAGGAAGAGGTCTTTTGAGGTCCCAAAGAAAAGAGCTGCCTAGAGAACATGTAGAATTGGTGGCCCACGTCCAGCATTTCAGTTGTCTCCCATGTTATACTGTGTGTATTGGGAAGTAGACTGGTGATGTCTTCTCCTCTACCCCCCAACCCATTTTACATTCATTCACACATCCCTGCCGCATTCTTTAATAATGTGGAAGAGGCTATATGAGTCCTTCTCATAGCAGCTCTGGGAGTCTCTGATCATTTTGGTAAAAATAATGAATTCTTACTCCTGGGACAGATGGTGCTTAGAAAGGGGGATGCGGGCTCAATACTTGAGAAAGAGAAATTATATTATTTATGTTATCTGTTCCTGCAAGAATTATGGTGGCTTTTTGGTAGGGGCTGGGATGGGATGGAGGGGTTGAGACTAATGCAAGGTCAAATAAAGACTAAATGGAGAAGCCAGAAAGAGCAGAATCTGCCAGTCAGTTCTCTCTCACTTTCTGGACCTCTCTTCTTACAGAAGCCCCCAAATCCCAAGGTCTTCAGTTCTTCCTCTAACTCACCAGGACCTTGCTAGGAAAAGTCTGGGACTCTTCTCTGCAAACCGCATCACCCACCCACCCTGCCAAGCAATTCAGCATCCCATCCTTTCGTCTGTACAGAACAGTCCCCCCTTTTTTTTTTTGCTTTAAATGAGTGAGGAAGCATATTATAGTAGCAGATGGGAAATTCAGCAGGGGTGAGAAGAAGGAAAGGAAAAGATAGGTGTGTGTGTTTGTATGTGCTTGTGTTTATCTAATGGTGGGCACAAGGTCAAGCAAAGGTAAAAAAGAGAACATGTTATGCTAATCTCTGGAAGAGTCGGGGCTTGGCCACCATTGATTCCCTGAGATGACCCTGGCTCTTTTCCTTAGCTGTTCAACCTTCCATTCTGCAAATTGGAAACTGACAGGGTGGGAGGTGATGTGGAGAAAGAGAGAGAGAGTGCGAGTGCGAGTGAGCGCAAGGGAATTCTAAGCACAGATCCAGCACATTTGATGATGGTCATTATGCAAGGTACATGAGCCACCCACCTCTCCTTTACACAAGAGGCAAAGGAGGAATCCTCACACAGTAGTTTTTTTCCATTCCTTACTCATTACTCTGGAACCTAGAAGGAGAACAGGTATTATTTTGTGTGGCACTTTTTGGTTTCATAAAGAAGGGAAGCTAATCAGCTAGGGAAAGAGTGAATGGACAAAGGAAAAATAGAGGCTCAACTTTTAAAAAGGACAGGGCTGGGAACTCCTGGGCTAGAGTGGGGGTGAGCAGATTTGGGTTTTTCAGGATCTATTTTGGATTTTGTCTCCAAGATCTACTAATTAAACCCAAAGAAAAATAATTGCTTTGGGGCCAGGCATAGACTTATAATTAAGGAACAGGGTACCTCTCTGCATATATTCAACACAGAAATATGTTTTCAGCACTAGAATTGAGCTCGCAATTATGTCTCTCACAAACCCACTCTTACTTAGAATGGAGAATATTCCTTTTTTGGAGAGGCCCTGGAAGTTGTAATCCAAAAAAGTAACTTTTGCTAGCTGTGTCCATTCCTGGTTTCCTTACCACCACTCATCTCCAGCATTTTTCAGTTCAGTTTCCTAATTTGGACTAAAAAACCTTTCTGATTTGTTAAACTACAATCTTGCTGATTGACTACAAATTGCACAGAGATCTATGAGTCAATCCTAGCTATTTTCTGTCTATTCGTGGATTAAAAGAAAGGTTCTTGGGAATCCAGAACCCCAAAGAAGTTTTTGATGTGGGCCAAAACTGATTAGCTTAACATCAGTAGAGATTATTGGATAAGAATAAAGTGAGTTTGGAAAGATCACGTTTCTTCCCCTTTGGGAAGACAAATCAATATTGTCTAAAGAATGTGGAAACGTTGTGGGGAGGGAGGGAGAGCCAGTGTGGTGTAGTGATGAGTTGGATTATGACCCTGGAGACCAGGTTTCAAATCCCCACTCCACCCTCAAAGCTCACTGAGTGACCTTGGGCAAGTCACATTCTCTCAGCCTCAGAAGAAGGCAAAGGCAAACCCTTTCTAAAGAATAGGGACAGGCCAATCAAATCCTCAAATCATTGAATCCTGGGTAACGATTCGAGATTCCCGAATCCGAATCCCTGTGCCAAAATAGGCAAACCATATCTTTTGAATCCTCAAATCAAATAAACTGTTGGGGACTGGGACACCTGAAAACCAGGGAGACCAGGATGCCTGAAAACCTGGGATTCTGGGACACCTGAAAATTTGGGAGACTGGGATTCCTGAAAACCTGGGAGATGACATGCAAGGGAAGATAGTAAGTAGGTGAGTTTTTCCCTTGAGGTAATAATGGCCTTTGCTCACAATCTCACAAATTCCATCTGGGTTTGTATTCTAAGATGTTTAAATTGAACATTTCATATTTCAGTTCAGTACTTGACTGGAAGCTACAGGCTTGAGATCTCAAGGACAGCTGAAACATTCCTTTGCATAGTTCCCTTGCAAACCTGCAAGTTTGGGGTTTGGAATTTTACAAGGTGCCACAGCTTTCTCTGCCAAAGTGTGCTGGTGCATCATCAAACTACAAACGCCAGGATGCCAGAAGGAGCTATGCAAAGAAAAGCCAGTTTTGACCTGGATTATCTCTGGACTGTAATATGTGGCCCTGTTTACACACGCAGGAAAATGTGGCATTAATCCACATTTTCTTGCCTATGTAGAAAGGGCCTTCATGTCATTTTCAATCTGGGGAGATCCTGAGGCAAAACTAGGGCAATTGTCTTGGCCAGATTTCTTCAGAGGGAGGGTTTGCCTTTGCCTAGGCTTTTGCTAAGGCTGAGAGAGCGTCTTGCTCAAGATTAACCTTCTTTCCCTTGCTTTTTAAACTCTTTTTAAAAAAAGGATTCGAAAGATTCAAGATTCATGAGATTTGTGGATTCCCAGAACCTTCTAGGGATTCGGATTCGGATTCAGAAAATTCTGGATTTGTCCCATCCCTACTGAAGAACATCTTGCCAAGAAACCTCCATGAGGTCAATTTAGTCAGAAATGCCTTTAAAAGCACACAACAACAAGTACTCCCAGAAGCCTCCAGCATTCTGGGAGCTGTAGTTGACAAACCGTCTTTTACAAACAGTAGTCTGAAGACATGCATTGCAATAGGAAAGAGAGCATCATGATGCCTATTTTATTCCTTGATGAAATATAGAGACCTCAGAGAAAAGCAGGCCATCCTTCTTAGAAGAATGCTCCCTTCTGCTTCCAACCTCTACTCTAGCCCCTGGAAATTAGGGGAAAACATAACGGGTAATGTTTATGTACCTTTGCAGAGGAATATATTTTAGGCAGCAGCTGACCCTGACAATGGCAGCTTGGGTTACTTCCAGAAATGATATTTGAAATTAATAGTGGAGAGACAGAAATAAGGACAGAACAGAAGGGAGATTACTGAAAAGATAAATTTTATCAGATGCATGGCAGTGAGGGGGCTTAGGATGCAAGGACTTATTCTGATGAGCCTCTCATCATCCTTACCATCATCACTTTTCTACAAGGGTAACCATGTTAGTCTTTTACTGCAAAAACAATGAAAAAGCTTTGTGTGACATTAAAGAGGGCCAGCATGGCATAGTGGTTTGACTGTTAGACTATGACCCTGGAGACCAGGGTTTGATTCCCTGCTCGACCACAGAAACCCCTTGGGTGACCTTGGGAACATCACACACTCTTAGCCCCAGAAAAACCCCTGATAGGTTTGCCTTAGAGTCTCCATAAGTTGGAAACAATTTGAAGGCACACAAGAATGACAATGTTAAAGACTCACATATTTTCTCATGGCATGAACCATGATTTTCCCAACCTAGTACCTGCTGGGTATGTCTGGGGATGATGTGGGTTGTAGTCCAATACATCTGGAGGCTTCAGGTTAGGGAAGGCCGCCCTAGATTTACATCAATTATCACAAGTGGCAGCAAGGAGCTGGCAGTGGAAAACTGATGACCAAAATGATATGGAGAAGACATTTTACACCAAAGATCAGGAGTCTGATTGAATAGGGGATGGTCAAGAGGAAGAATCCAAGACAGCAGGAAAGAAATGCAAAAGTGAAATCCATCTCAGGAAAACTGTGTTGGGAGAAAGCTGCAGGGCGAGGATTGGCAGATACATTTGAAATAAAGAGGACACAGGAAGTCACGTGAGGAAGGATTAATTTCAGGAAGGTGGAGTAATGATTGAGGTAGCAGATTAATTTCAAGACTCTCAGTTTAGAAATACATATGGGGGGTGGAGAGGTGGAAGAGATGAGATTAATTTCAAGGCAGGAGTAGAAAAGATGTTATGATTAGCAAATCAATGTAAAAGAAGCAAGAGAGAAAGACAGAATGAGAGAGGGGGAGGGAGGGAAGGAGGAGAGAGAGAGAGAGAGGGAGAGACATGGGGGAGCTGGACTTTGAGTAGGCCAGTCTAGAACTTGAAGAAGTTACTTTATGGACTACAAATCCCAGAAACCTTTGGTCTGTACAGCTATGCTAGCTGGTGAATTCTCAAAGTTGCAGTGCAAAAAGGTTGCTTTTTCTTACCACTGGAACAGTCTCAGCCCAAGCAACTGTGGGAAACATGGAAGTTGTGTTCTTGTTGGAAGAAGACTTTCTCTTCTGGGGTACGGGAGACAGCTGCCACTATGAACAGCTCCTGAATTAGGTCTCTTCATCTTTTTCCCAAATGCTTGCTGGGCATACTTCCTCCTCCCTGGGCCCAAGAAAGAGCCCCCTCACTGGAAAATCTGGGGCGCCAGGTCCAGTAATGAATATTGCTTCAATTTTGTCATCCTCTCCTTCTCTCAATAAACCCATCAATCCATTTGGATTAACTCAGTTGCCCTGTTCCCCTGCAAATTCTGTATAACTTCTCTCCTTGTGTGTTTTTGTCTATTACACAAGATAGCAAAGATGCTCCGATGACCGTATCTCCCCCTTCATTCCTCTATACCAGCTTAGCACAACAAGCATCCTCTAGGGCTGTAATGCCCATGTTCCAATTTTGCTCTCTATTCACTGTAATGAGGACTAAATGGTACATTACGTTAGACATCCCCTCCTCCACATACATATACGTCACTGCCACCTGACACCCGGAGCTAATTCATTAATATTCTCTTCCAGATCTGTGCTTTTTTATATACAAAGCATCACAGAATAACCTCTATCAGCAAAGCTTAAAAGCAGAAAGACTGTCTCTCTCTTTCCTGTGTGTGGATTTTTCTCCCTGTGCTGCTCTCACTGGATGCAACACTGCAGTTCAGTACCATGGAGAGTGACAAGAGAACTGGAGGGAGGGTGGCTTAAACCGCAATAGACCAATTTTAGCACCTCAGAAAAACTGACATTTCAGCACTACACTACAGAATGGGGAGGGGAGAAGAAAGAATTGCTTAGTGTGGACATCCATGGGGTAAAAAGTTGAGTGGAGAGCCAGGGCCCATGCATTCTTCCGGAAAACACTTGGAGGAAAGGAGTTGAGTGAATTTGGGGTCTGAGCTGGCCTGAATCTCCTGAGATCTCTATAGGCTAGTCAAGCAGGATAGCTGGGGATGGAGGGAGAAGCTGTGGGTGAGGGCTATGCATAATCAATCAAAGCTTTGGGGCTGCGAAGGTTAGGTGGGAGAGATGGGGGTCTACTGAGAGATCAAACGGGGAAAGAACAAGGTGCTCAGTATGCTGGGTTCTTGGGGACAGTCACACACGACCTGAGAGGGATACAATGCAAGGGCATGCAAGAATTCTGGACCTGTTAGCTAAAAGCGGGGGGCAAGGGCTAGAACTGGTGAGTTGGAGGCAGTGGTGCTAGGCAGTAGCTTCTTTGCAAGTGGGGCACTGGATCCATGCCAGATTTTAATCTGAGCTATTTGAGAGATAGGGTTCAGCAGTTTGGATAGTTCCCTTAAAGTTCAGACTAAAACCCAGAGAGGTTTGTTGCTGCCACCACCACCCCATTGACCCTGGAAGACACCAGCAACTTCAGAGGGATGGGGAGAAGTCAGCATTCCTTAGTCATGGAAGGGAATTGGGTAAATAGGCAGGCAGAGAGGCAATTACAAAAATGACTACAGCCCAAGCCCTCCAGATGTCGTTGGACTGCAACCTATGAGCCTTGGCCTGTACAGCCAATGGTGAGGGCTGATTGGAGTTGCAGTCCAATGGTACTGGAGGAGCCTATAGTCCCTAGACTGGTTCTGTCCCATACACATTGCATCTACACCCTGCAAGTGGTTATTCCACCCAACCCCCTACTTCCCATCCAAAGAACTCTCGTGGAATCAGAAATGTTGACACTTGTGATGTCATGGATTTGTATCTGAAGATGTTGTTTGACTTATTTATTGTTAGAGTATAAGGTAAGGAGCTATTGGGAGCAGGGAGAGAATGGAATGTTTGAGTGAATGTTGATAGGTGGAATGTTTGAGGTGATTTGCATAAGCCTGGTGAATGACAGTTGGCAAATGACAGTTGGTGAATGACAGTTGGTGAATGACAGTTGGAAGTTCAGTTAGATAAGGACTTTTGAGTTAGGCTGTTTCCGCACTACGCTGTTACAGTGGTATTATTTCAGTTTCAACATCCTATGGGATCCCGGGGTTTGCAGGTTAGGGAGAGGCATTTAGAATACTCAGCCTGAGAGCTCTTGGGCCTCAGTAAACTACAAACCCCAGAATTCCACAGGATGTTGAAAGTGGAATAATAGCATTATAACAGTATAGTGCGGAAATGGCCTTAGACTAGAGTTGGAGTGAGAGAAGAGAGTTTTGGTTGGGGGCCAGGTGTGTCTGGTCTTGCTTCGTTTGAGAGGAGTGTGAGAGAAGATGTGTAGTGTTTTGAAATGTCATAAATAATTAATCTTCTTGAATGTTTAACTTCTATAAATTAAGACTGGTTTTTATACACTTTTGGCCTCTGGAAACACCATCTGTCTGAGAGCTTGGATTCTGTGGTAGCAGCATTGAATATAGAGGAGTGGCATCCATTGAGGACAGAGGTTGCATAAATCTTCATTGGTACCCTGAGGGCATTTAGACAGTCCCCACAGTTGGCGTCAAGCAAGGAGGACAGCAGAAAGTGGTTGCACTGGTAGCAGAGAAAGCCTTCACTCTTGGTCATCACAGTGAACATCACAGAGGTCTTCACAATTGGTGGGATAAAGGACAGAAAGCCCACTGGGGTTGATCAGAGAGGAACCCTCATGGTTGGCAGCACTTGCCAGGCTACCCAAGTGGAAAATCCCACAGTTGGTGGGATAAGGGTTGGTAAAACCCCACACCCTGGGTCTAGTGACTGAGAGCCAAGAGGAAATTTGTGCCAGGACTTTGAATATAAGGAAAGATTACCGGTTCTAGGGAATGGGGAGACTAGGAGTCTCTGAAAAGAGTCACTGAGGGGCAGAGGAGCAAAAAAGTCACCTGCTAGACTGTGGGGCAAAGTGGGGGTCAGGAGCCTGGAGAGAGGAGAAGAAGGACCAATTTAGAGCTTCCAGTTTTTAAAGTGGGGGAATCAGATAAAGTAGGTTGGAAGAAAGTTGCAAATTGAGACTAGGACTCTTGGAAGGCTAAAAAGGTTAAAATAAGCTCCAGGTAGGACCCTGAGTTTTTTAAGAAGGCAACTGATCTTGTGGGCTAAGAAGATCTGGAGAGACCAGGATTACAGGGTTCTCTAGGAGAGTAACTCAGAGGCTGTTAACTGACACAGGGGCTGCTGAATATCACAGCTCCAGAATGGTGAACTATAATGTAATGGTGGAGGGCTAGAAAATCAAGATGCCTACAAGCATTCCATGTTGTAGTAACTATGTGTAGCCACTCTCTCTCTCTCTCTCTTTCACTGGCTTGTGCCAGCATCTGGATTCAGTTCCCTTTCTGCAGTCATTATTCACAAGAGCCACTTAAAAACTTAATAAATAAATAAATATCAACAAAATCCACTCCCGCATCCCTCCTGTTGCCACCACTCCTTTGAATTCCCCAAGAAGTTGAACCAGAATTTCTGGGCTGGTTTTATAATCAGCCAGGGAAGACAAAGGCAAGAGAATTAACATGAAGGAGAGGGTAATGAGGATCCCCCACAAAGGGACATGCAATAAAAATGCATGCAAGGTTTGCTTAAAGAAGAAAAAAAATACAGCTTTGCCCTCAGTTACAGAATCTGGGCCACTGCCTCTTTGGTACCACTTAAGGCTCAAAAGACTTTGCCTCCCCATCCAGGGTCAATAATTTTTTTGTGGGGAGAACAGGGATATGTGCCCACAATGCGGACAATGATGGGACAGGGAGGGAGTGCTGAACCTGGTTAAAAAATTCCCTTAGCTCAGAAGCTAGTACTGGCTCTCACTTTGCTGGACCAAGAGAAATACTTTGGATGCATCAACTTCTTTTGATCCAAGGTTCAACTTTATAGCTGAACACACAGAAGGCGGATATCAGATTTTAAAGCCAGAACTTTGTTTGCTGGGCTAGCTAGAGGAGGGCAAATTTTTTTCCTATTGTATTATGCTAAAGTTGGTAAATGATATCAGTGCGGAGAAAATCGTAATGCATAGAGCCATCAGAAGGGCATATACTTGCTCTCCCTGCATGAGTATCTGTGCATATGCATCTATCTGCCAGGTTTACAGTTTATTACTGCAAGCATTTTATGCAAGCCAGAGATAAAAAAAACTTAGACTGCAGCCCCAAGAGCATTTACTAGGAAGTTCATCCCATTGAGCTCAATTTGATTTACTTTTGTGTAAACGTGCTTACTATTAGACTTATTTGTCTGGTATCTTTATTTGATACACTCAACATTTTGTGACTTTTAATCAAATTAACATAATATAATTACAATTCTGTCTGTCCGTACAAATGGGATACACATATATGGATATATACTTATTTACTCAAATTATTGTCTTTATTTCCCCTGTGGAACAGATAAATTCAAATAACAACTTTCCCCCTTTGACTATACAGTATTTTTCAAAGGGACTTAAGTCTAAAAATCAAAGTTGGGACTCTGGCCAGATTTTTTTAGAAGAATGAGTGAAAAACACAGATTTATAGAGAAGGATGAAAGGAGAGGGGGAGGCTTTGCCTGTGTGTGTGTGTGTGTGTGTGTTTTATGCACTGTCTAGAAGTTCTGCCTACGTAACACTTTTCCCTCTTGCCAATACACAGGGGCATAGATGCAGCTATCAAATATGCCTGGGTACAGACTTTGTAGCCCTGGCCCGCCTAGGCATCACTATAAAATATGTATGGTGGCGTGTGGAGAGTGAATGGGAACTAGGCGAATGTCCCTTTGCATACCATCCCAGGTAGGCATTTTACAGATGAGTGTTTGCATTTAGAACCATCAGTCTATTCCCAGTCCTGTTGCTCTATCCAGCTGTCTGCCTTCTCATGCCCAGTCCCAATCCTTTCTCTCTCTCCCCCTTTTTTTTTCAGAGGAGGGAGAATGGTGAATGTAGGCCAGACATCCTCTTTGCAGCCTTTTTCGTATGCCACTCATGCAAGTAAATCATGCACTGTGGCAGGAGCATGAACCCTGGCTGCTCCCCCAGCCCACATTATTCCTCAGTAAGCTATTTGTACCTCCCTCCCCCGCGTTCTCTTATAAATTCATTGAGACACCCACACCAGGAACTCGGGCAAATATTCTTTAAATGCACAGAACCTGAATTGTATTGGGGGAAAGCGGGGGGGGGCAGAAATGGTTTCCTCTCTCCACCAGCTCCTCTGTTTATGAAACCTCTGACCCAATGCCCATCTGAATGCAGCATTGCTTCACAGGGTCCGGCCATCAGCCTCCATTGCTCCCCCTCAAGCCTCCTATTCAATCTTCCCTGTCTGCCTTCTTGCCATTAACTTTTTTTTGGCTTCTTTCCTTGTTGAGTAGGGGAAGGAGGAGTGATGGTGATGGGACCTGTGAACAGCCTTGCACCCTTGAGACCAGCTGCCCAGGGGTGATTGGGAGGAAGGGGAGGCGGTTGTAGGGAACCAGGGTGGGGTGGGGGTGGAGAACGGCTTGCAGAATGCCTACTTTGCACTGCAAACTCTGGGGCTTCCACACTGCACTGCAGTGCCCCCTCCCTCCCCCTTCTCAACCCGCTGCCTCTGCAGTTCTACAGACAGCAAAGCAGGAGGATATTGTCCCAGAAGTAAAACTAAAGGGGGAAAGGGAGGGAAGAGAGACCGGCAGCAAATTTTCATCTCTCTCCCCCAACCCTTTCAGCTACTTTGCCAAAAGGGGGGGGAGGAAGTTTTAACCTGTTTTAACTAAGCAAAGAGCTTCAGCTGCAGAGATTGAAACAAAAGGAGGGGGGGCGAATTTAACGCAGTGGGGAGAAAAACCTAAGGACTGAAGATGATGAGCTGCAGTGGCTGGATCTGGAAAGGAAAGAAGGGTAATTCTGCTTGTTGGAGCAGGATGTGTTGGGGAGCTGGGGTGAAGGGATGGAGGGGACCCACAACTGCATTGCTGAAGGTTGCTCCCCGGATGGAGATGAAATAGGCTTGGACTTGAATGGGGACAGGAGGCAGTAGCTTTGCCAGGGTTGCGATTATGGAAGGGGGGAGAGGTGGTACAAAGCTGCAGTGGGCCAGGAGGCTTCGAAAAGGCAGGGAAGGGCAGGAAGGAGACCGGAGATAAACTGGAGGTGCTTTTTGGAGGGGGGGGCCGATGGAGGCGAGGAGACCTTGGTCATTTCCGCACTAGATTGTTATAGTGCTATTATTCCACTTTCAACATCCTATGGAATCCTGGGGTTTGCACTTTCGGGAGAGGCCTCCCCTCCCTAAACTGCAAACCCCGGGAGTCCATAGGATGTTGAATGTGGAATAATAGCACTATAACAGTCTAGTGCGGAAATGGCACTTAGTTTCAGGGCCAGGGGACGGAAAAGCTGGCGTAGCAGCACCTCCTGCTGGTGATCAAAGCGCTCCTCCCCCGACGGGGACCAGCGCGTATCAATCTGGCGCTTGCGTGTTCCGATCCCCCTGCTGCTACACGCTACTACGCTCGTTCGCACGCTCCTGTCCCGCGGCGTTCGGCTCAACTTTTTTTTCCCCCAGTCCTCGCGCCTCCGCGTCACCCCGTTTGCCTTCTGAATGGCACTGGCAGCCGGCTGCGGGGGTCTCCCGAGCCATCCCGCCCCCTTCTTCCCTGCAAACACACACTTAAATCCCATCATACCTTTTTTGGAGGGGGGCTCTGACTTTCGGGTTTCTCACTGTTTTTACCTTGCACTCTCTCGCTGCCTCCCTCCCACACCTTGGAACTGCAAGCCCCCATTCCAAGCCCCCCCTCCCCACTCATCTTTCCTCAGGGGCAAGAGTTTTGCAGAACTAATGTCCCCCCCCGCATGCATTTCCTCCCGCACACAGTTGTGCAGGTCAACATTTGCTCAAGGGTGTATTTGCAATATTCCCAGGTCCACCTTATGTGCCCCCCTCACTCCTCCCCAAGGGATCCTTCCTCACAACCTGGGGCAAGCATGTTGGATTGCAGCTCCCATCATCCCCAGACAGCATGAGCATCTTTCAGGGGTGTTTTAGTTGTGTATCCCCACAAGACAGGGGGGTTGGATTAGATGACCTTTGTAGTTGCTTCCAGCTCTTAAGATTCTATGATTCTATGGCCAATGATCATGGGAACTGCAGTCCAGCCCATGTGGAGGGCCTCAGGTTCATGAAAGCTGTCCTAACCAGTTCTTCCCTACCCTGGATGTCAGTCTGCATTAGCTCAGTACAACATATTCTCTGATGGGCAGTTCCACTGCTACTTTCAACATCTCTGACTTCCTTGCCTGTCCTTTGCGTGAGGTTTCACAGGTGCCCTCAGTCTTTAAATCACATCCTTCCTGCCCGCCCCAACACATTCTCATTGCCGGTCTACCACACTGACTCTTAGCACTCTCCAATATCTGCTTTCCCATATACATCCCTGCACCTAGGAACAGTTACTCATCTGTCTTTTCACTTGTTTTTATGCTTACCAGCACTCTTCCACATCCATCCCTGCGTGCTAATGTGTGCACTGTACCATTGTCTCTTCAGCATTTCACAGAAAAATGCTTGGCCCATCATGCATCTTTTTTTGAGGTACTGTTGTCCCTACTCCTTTTAACGCATCATCTCTCACCCCACTTCCTTGCTCCGCTTCTCCTAAGACTGCCATTTCAGCCTCCATCAGTGTGATGGGAGGGAAGGAGGAAGGGATTTCTTTGGGAAGGGACTCAGGTTCACAATAAAGTTGAAAGTGGGTCTGCTTTTCAGTTAAAACTAAGATTCAATAGCATGAAGAAACAGAATTTTATTTTATTTTTAAAAAGTTTATTCTGGTTACTTTTTTAAAACAAAAAAGTCTTGACATAACTAGAGAGCCATAGATTAGCGTCAGAGAGCATATACTTTGCATGTAGAAGCTCCCACATTCAATCTCTGGCATCTCCAGTTATTAAAAGTAGCAGGACTGTGGGGGGGGCAAAAGAGGGAGGGGGAGAGAGAGAGAGAGAGCCAGCCCTCCCTCCTTGGGACCCCAGAGACCTGTCCCAAGTTAGAAAGGGACTCAGCAGATGGTTTGAGTCACCAGCTGTCCTTCACCATCCTCATACAAAAACCAAGCTGGCCATCAATCCTGTGCATATTAGACTTGGAATTACATCCCACTGAAATCTGTTGGATTCCCTTTTAGCTAAACAGGCATGTGCTATGCTCTTAAATGCATCCGGCTTATTCCTCTCCTCTTACTGCCTCCTTCCTTTCTTGTCTCCTCTGCTGTCTCCATTTAGATCCGTAAGTTCCTAGGGGCAGGGATCCACTTCTGTCTGGGCTTTTTTTTTAAATCTATTTCATTGTTTTGTGCTTTGCTTCTTTACTTTCACAAACGGATTTTCCCCTCTGTGGTTGTTCTATCCTCCTTTCCCCTCCTTCCTTCCTTCCCTCATGTGCTATCAGCCTTTCAGGTTTGTAAGCTCCTCGGGACAGGGACCCAGAAGGTTCCCTCCCCCCTTTTTTTTTTGGTTTGCTGACAAAGTGTCACCTGTCTGCGATCAGCTAACTGTGATCATGGCAAAATACGAATAGATACACAAGGAAGAAGGACTCTTGGGCTATTTCCGCACTAGGCTGTTATAGTGCTATTATTCCACTTTCAACATCCTATGGAATCCTGGAGTTTGCAGTTTAGAGAGGGGCCCCAAAGCCTCCTCCCTAAACTGTAAACCCCAGGATTCCGTAGGATGTTGAAAGTGGAATAATAGCACTATAACAGCCTGGTGCGGAAGTGGCCTTAGAAAGGAGGAGGGCTATTGAAAAGCGATACGGAGATGGACGGGGCGGGGAAAAACTAGACGGCTGGGGCTGACAGGTCCCATAGAGGGGCGGGAGAGGGCTTCCTTTCCTCTGCCCGGGCCCAGTGCCCCCCTCCCGGCCCCGCGGCTGTCGGGGCGGCGCCCCCTCACTCACCCTGGCCATCTTGGAGGAGTAGGGGTCTTCGAAGAGGGCCCAGATCTTGGGCTGCCAGCAGGCCCACCACCCGAGCTTGCGCCCGTCCTCCTGGAGGCAGAGGCGCTTGAGGTCGCCGCTGTCCTCATCGTCCTGGCTCTCGGGGGTCTCGAAGCTGTCGAGGGCCTCCTCGGCGTCGCGGTGCTGCCGGTAGTTCATCCAGCAGCAGGCCTCCACGTCGGTCTCGTCGATGCCCCAGAAGGCCAGCTCCTCCTCGAAGAGCGGCCCGCAGACGTCGGCCGGGCAGTGGAGCTTCCCGGTGCGGTAGTAGTTGAGCACGTAGGCGAAGACCTGCGGGTGCCGGTCGAAGAAGAACTCGTCGGCCTTGGCGTCGTAGTCGAAGTTGCTGCAGGCGTCGGGCTCGGTGAGCCACGAGAGCCGCGTCCCCGGCAGGGTCTTGAGGGTGCTGCGGTACGTCTCATGCCGGATGCCGCCCACGTTGATCACGATCTTGTCGTTGTCCTCGTTCCGGCCCATCTCCCCTTTCAAACATGACTTGGACGGCGGCTTGTTCCCAGACTTGCGCCCGCGGAAGGAGGAGACGCACACTGAGCTCAGCATCGGGGGGCCGCGGGCCGGGCCGGGCCGGGGGGCGCCGCCCCCGAGGCTGGGCAGGTGTCAAATCAGGGGACGAGGCGTCATCGCGGCCCCTCCTCCGCCGCCTCCTCCTCCTCCTCTTCCTCCTCCTCCCCCCTCCCGCGGGGGGAGGGCGCGCGCGGGGGGAGGGGGCGCGCGGGTTGGCTCGCGCTCTTGCTCCTCGACGGGGCGGGCGCAGAGGGGGAGGAAGAGGAGGGGGGAGGAGAAGGAGGAGGAGGAGGCTGGAGTTGGCAGAGAAAGAGCCCGCGGCGCAGCGCCGGGGTCTGCAAAGAGAGAGAGAGAGAGAGAAAGGGACAGGGAAGGTGAGTGCGGACGGCCTCCTCTGCAGCCTCCTGCGACTCTCCCCCAGGCCCCCGCGGGCCCCCCTCCGGTCGCCCCCCTTGCCCTGTCCCGCCAGCCTCGCCCCCTCCCCTTCAGACGACCACCCGCCCTCCATCCCCCGCTTCCCTTCTCTCTCCTGGCCCCGTCCCCCTTCCGCGCTGCCGCCTGAGCCTCCCTCGCCCCCTGACTCCCCCTCCCCCCGTTGCCGCCCACTCCCCCTCCGTCTCCACGACCGACACCGGCCGGCCCTGCAGGGTCTTCCCTCCGATCGCCGCTGCGGCCCCGCTCCCGGCTCGCTCGCCCGCCCGCCCTCTCCGCTGGTCCTCTCGGCCCCCATCACTTCGCCCGCCTGCCCTCCTCCTCCTCCTCCTCCTTGTACGCCGGGGTGGGCTTGTGTCTGTCCTTTGCTTTTCACCTCCCCTCGGGGTCCATCGCCCCTCCTGGGTCTCTCTGCTCAGACGCCCCCCTCTCCCGGCCAGCAGGCTGGCATTGCGACCCCCGCCCCCCCTCGCCCACCCGCCAGGCGCGCCCCCTCCCTACTCTCCGCTTCTCCCTTGGCTCCGCCGTCCTCGGACACCCATTCATCCCTCGCCCCGGCCGCTTCCGCCTCCATTCACTCCCAGCCAGCCAGCCAGCCATTCATTTCTCCTCTCTGTCCTTTGCCCGTGTCCCTCCTTCTCTTCTCTTCCCGCCTCCTTCCATTTCATATACGATCCTTCTTGCGTTTTCTGTTTCTTTCGAGTTTCCTTCCTTCGTTCTTTCTTTTTGTCTTCTCACTTTCTTCGCTCTCCTGTACTTGGCCATTTCCGCACTAGCGTGCTATAGCGCGATGATTCCACTTTCAACCTCCTCTGGAATCCTGGGGTTTGCAGTTTCGGGAGGGGCCGGTCGGCCCCTCCCGAAACTGCAAACCCCAGGATTCCAGAGGAGGTTGAAAGTGGAATCATCGCGCTATAGCACGCTAGTGCGGAAATGGCCCTTTTCTCACCGCTTTCCCTCTTTCTCGCTTTCCCCGATCTCCCACCGTTTCAACTTTTCTCTTCCACTCCCAGCCCTTCCTCTTTTCCCTTTTTTTTTGTACTTCGTTCACTCTCTCTCTCCTTCCTTCCTTTTTCTCTTTCCATCCTTCCACCGACTGTTCCTCTCCCATCAACCCCCGTCTCTTCTTCCTCCCCTGTCCCCGGTGTCTTGGCCAGCTTCTCCCATCCCAAGTTCCTCTCCTACTCTCCGTCCGCCCTAGACGGTTATAGCGCTATTATTCCAATTTCAACATCCTAGGGAATCCTGGGCCCCCTCAAGGGCCCCTCCCTAACCTGCAAACCCCAGGATTCCCTAGGACGTGGAAAGTGGAATAATAGCGCTATAACCGTCTAGTGCGTAAATGGCCCTAGTTTTCTTTTCGCCTCCCCCCCCACTGATTCCTTGCTTTCCTGGCTCTCTTCCTCTGCTCCCCGTCGCTTGCCCCCTCTTTCTTTCCCAGAGAAAACTTCTCCTCCCGCCTCCATCCCTTCTCCTCCTCGGGCTTTCCTCCCACCCGCGGCACTTCTCCTGCGCGGAAGACACGCGTGTCGCTCTCTCCCCTCGTTACACGGGAAGCGCGAGCCTCCGGGCGCCTCTTTCGCGAGAGGGAGCGGCTCCGCTACTTCTCCCCCCGCCCCCGTTCGGGTGTGATCGTGGCCAAAGAGCCCCTCGCGTGGACTCCGTGGGCAGGAGGAACATGCCCGCTTCTCGGCGGGGCCTTGCCTGCGGTGGCTTCCCTTCCCGGGCTCAGGCCATTTCCCCACTGGACTCTTATAGCGCTATTATTCCACTTTCAACATCCTATGGAGTCCTGGCCTTTGCCGTTTAGTTGAGGCTCCTACCTAAACTGCAAACCCCAGGATTCCATAGGACGTTGAAAGCGGAATAATAGCACTATAAGAGTCTAGTGCGGAAATGGACTCAGTCGTCTAACCTCCCTTCTCAGACTCCTAGGGTACCTTCACACCTCAAGCATCTTCATTGCCCCCTGACCTTTTCCCTTTCCTCCCCCCACTCCCCTCCACAGGCTTCTTCCCCACTTTTCTGCCCTTCGGCTTTGCCTTCTGCCCCATCGCTATAGGTCTGCCCCTCTTCCTCCCTCCCCACTTCCATTGTTCCATTTCCTCCCCTCTCCCTGCTCAGTTCCTTCTTTCCTGCACTGTCCTTTCTCTGTCTTTGAAATCCCCTCCCTCCCTCTCCCCCTCTCTTCCACCCCCCCCGTTCTTCTCCTCCCTCGACCTCTCAATTTCCCTCCCCCGTCTCTTGGCCGCCCCCTCCCCTTTTGCCCCCTTCCGCAGCGCCCCCCCAGTGGCTGAGAATAATTCTGCACCCCGTTTTCCCTTTTGCTGCACTGATCCTGCGCCTCTTTCCCTCTCCCATCCCCGAATCCCCCCCCCACAACCATTCTTCCCTGGCTCCACGTTCTCCATCACACTCTCTTCTCACGCCCTCTTCCCTGGTGCCCACGTCGTCTCCTGCACCCCACCGTCCGGTGGAGGACGCCTCCTTAACCTTCACTCTCTCCCCCCAACCCTGCACCCTCTGGCTCTAGAGAGGAGCTGGGGAAAGTAACTCTTTTGCAACTTCCAGAATCTCCCAGTCAGCATGGCTCCTGGCCATGCTGGCTGAAGGGTCCTGGGAGTTATAGTGCAGAAAGATTGCTTCGCCAAGCTCTGCTCTATAGACCTTCCAGTGCCCTCCATTTCTCCTTCACTTTTCCCCAGGAACCTTCCCTGCATCCCTCTTTCTCTCTCTGGAAGGTGCTGCTGTCACCCTCTGTTCTCCAATTCCCCTTGAGGAATTCTGCTTGAGGTCCTAGTGGGCCAAGCAGATACTCATAGCTTCTCTCTGAGCTCTAAGCGACCCCCTTGTGTTACGGGACCCCTCCTTTCTTTCCTTCCCATTTGCTCCTGAATCCTTTCCATCTCCACCATGCCTTCTCTCTTGTCCTCCCCACCACCATTCCCCATGGCTACTTCTGGGTTCCTGATCTCTCCTTCCCCACACACTCCCCATGGCTACTTCTTAGCTCCTGATCCCTTCCCCCCATAGCTACTTCTGGGTTCCTGATCTCTCCTTCCCCATATACTCCCCATGCTACTTCTCAGCTCCTGATCTCTTCCCCCCATAGCTACTTCTGGGCTCCTTATCTCTGCTTCTCTACACACTCCCCATATATACTTCTGATCTTCTGATGTCTCCCTCCCTCCGTACTCCTCATGGGTACATCTAAGTTCCTGATCTCTTTTCCCCCATAGCTATATCTCAGCTCCTGATCTCCCACTCCCTACACACTCCTCATCACTACTTCTCAGCTCCTGATCCCTTCCCCCCCAATTCCCCTTGACGAACTGTTCCAAATCCCTTGCCTTTCACTTCTTTTTCTTTACTCCAACTTCCTGTCTCTGCTGCTTTGCTAACTTCACCGTAGCATATGCCAATTTCCCCCAACCTAGTTCTCCTCTAAATGTGCAGGACTACAACTCCCATTATTGCCCAGCCATGGTGGGGAGGTGGGAGTTGTAGTCTAACACATCTGGACAGTGCTAGGGGAAGAATTCTTGAGCCTCTCCATCATTTGTCTTGGCTAGTTGCTGCAATTGCTATAATTCATTAAGAGTGTGTGTGTGTGTGTGTGTGTGGGGGTTTGAATAGGCAGCGTTTAACAAGAGAAAACTGGCATGGCCGGGGAGAAGGCAGATGAGGTAAAGGGAACAAGTCTTTGCTGATCCATCCCATTTTTCCTAGGCTGTGAAATGAAGACGTGGGGAAAGGACAGTGGAGAGGGCAGCAGACTCTAGCATATCCTCCTTTGCAGGCTAATGCCCTCCAGATGTGTGGATCTGTAACACCCATAGCTGGCTGTATACTGATGGAGGTTGCAGTCCACATCACATCTGGAACCAATCCCCACCCCACACAGTAGAGAAGATTAGTCTAGTGTATGAAAGAGAGTGTGGGAGGATCTGTGCGAGCACATAATGGAGACTTAAAATACCTTTGGGGGAAAAAATAGATTCTCAAGCAATTTCTCCTGACCTGAATTTGCCTGCCTTTTTTTCTTCCAGATTTATATTATCACTTTCTTTTGTTAAAAATACTTTTTCTTTTGTAGTAGGTCTATCCTGGCTAGGATCTGAAGGCATATGATGAAGCCACATGCTGCTGAAGCTATGAAATTTGGAATTCGGTCAGTGTCTGGATGAGATTCCACTTGGGGAGCTGGATGCCTTCTTCACAGCTGTGGATTCCAATGGGAAATAAATGTAATAAATAAATAGTTAATATTAGGGATATTTTAATGCTACAGTGGTTTTTGAAGAACAATGTTCAAGTAGCACTAAAAGCAAATGAATGTTTAGCACAACTGCATTAAAATTCATTTGAAAACACACAGCACTTAGTTCTTTCTAAAGAGAGCCAGCATGGGTAGTGGTTTGAGCATTGGACCACGACTCTTGAGACCAAGGTTCAAATCCCCACTCAGCCATGGAAACCCACTGGGACACCCTCTCAGCCTCAGAGGGAGGCAAAGGCAACCCGCCTTGAACAAATCTTGCCAAGAAAACCCTGTGATAGGTTGCCTTAAATCAGAAACAACTTGAAGGCACATAGCAACAACAAAGTTTCCTTCAAACAACTAATTAAATGATAGAATGAAAGTTTTGAAAGGCTGGATTCAGTTTCTTGAAATGTTAAGTTTAAAAGTTTGGTTTGCTTGCTTGCTAATTTGATGAGAAAGGGTTTTAAAGAGGGAACAGTATGCAAAGCTTCATCTGCAGAGATGGAGAATGGTATATATGGCAATGCTGTTGTTGTTGTGTGTCTTCAAGTAATTTGTGACTTATGGCAACCCTACGGCAAATCTATCATGAGGTTTTCTGGGGCTGAGAGTGTGTGATGTGCCCAAGGTCACCCAGTGGAATTTCCATGGGTGAGCAGGGAATCGAACTCTCCAGGTTCACAGTCCACTGCTCAGACCACTACTCCAAGGTGGCTCTATTGTACTTATATGGATTATAAGATTGGTTTATATAGCATAAGAATGAAAGCTCAGTTTGTGATGGCTTGGAATGTGTGTGTTTTCAGGGTTGTGGCAGAGCCAGTGCTGAACTATCACATCAAATACTGGCATTGTTGATTACCAAAACTGATGACATTATCTGTGTGCCCTCCCCTCATTTTTCCCTCTAAGTATAGCTGAAATCCTCACAAGCAACAAGAGGGTAAATAGCATTTCCATCAGCAGTAACTTGTTGGGAGCTATCCCAGATATAAGGTAAAGTATCTGGGACTGGTTTGGTCTAGAATGGGCCATCAAGAGCCATGCAATTTACAAAAGACCTGCTCTTAGCAGAAATGGACACTGCTAAAACTTGATTTGATTATATTGAACAAAAATGAGTGAGGGTTGTGGGGGGGTTTCTGGACTCTGTGGAGATTGTCTTGATGAATGCCTCCACTTCAAAAATTTGACACTATCTGATTAGTACTTCATGGAAAGACATATTAAAGAAGATTCAGTGTGAGCGGAATTTGTATGTGTAGATATTGCTGCCTGAAGATGGATCTCTCTGTTGGAATGCATGCAGCTGTCAGTGTGCTGAAATGACGTGATGTGTGAAATTCTGTGTATCAGAATGTATGCATTTTGACATGATTCCATTGGTCAACTAGGGATGATGGAAATTGTAGTCTAACTCATCTGGAATGTACCAGGTTGGGGAAAGTTGCTGTATGATGTGCAACTTGATTGTATGCTTCTTTACACAGTGGTAAATTCCACTGTTTTGCACAGGTAAGTGCATAGAATAAGATGTACATCTATGGCCTCTGGTGGTGTATTTGAGTGTAAATGTATTTGAAGGCAGTGTGGAGCAGAGCTTGGAAATGTCACCATTTGGGGAATACAGCTCCCAGTATCCTGCAGCCAGCATAGCTATTGACCGTGCTGTCTGGGGAATATTGTACGAGGCAGTTCAGAAAGGTAATTTTTCCAAGCGCTTTGTGATGGGGCAAAGCCACCTGTGTAAGAAGCTACTGGAACTGAGGTAGTCAAATCAGCTTCTGCAGAGAAGTGATCAGGTTAAGTTTCCCCAGAGATGGAGCCAAATTAGTCTCTTGAACAACAAAGAGGTTTGTGGCCTGTTTTTTTTTGGTATGTGAGAGCTGAGGCTTAGATATTTCTGTGGGACTGTTTTGTGACTGATTATGTATGTGAAGTCAAGCCTGGGAGAGCATGTGAGAGCACAGAACAGAAAATAAAACATCTGCATATGGAGAGAGTATGTTATACTTGCCTGCATGTAAGAAATTAATAGAGCTGTCGAAAACCCACCGAAAGATTATTTCCAATAGAAGTCTATCTGGGTTTTTTTAAAATCAGAACTTAAGTTTCCAAAATTTAGAACCCAATACTTCCAGTTTCAAAACCACTTGGGTGGGTTTTTTGGGGTGGTGGTGGAAATATAAATAGCTTTTATCTGCAAGTCTTGCCATTCAACACTATTTTTTACATAGATAGCAAAAGCTAGCCCCTCCAGTCACTCAACTGGATACATCAAGATATATAAATTAGGGGTAAAATGGCTGGCACTCCCTTTTCTAAAATAGCACCCTCCAGGCAAGTTGGGCTACAATACCCACTATTCCCAGCCAACATAGTATATGCTGTCTAAGGATGATGGGAACTGTGGTAAAGATGCTAATTTGGGCAGGAAAAAGCTGTAGCATCACTCCCACCCTGCCCTCAGTACCACCTTCTGCTACTGGAATTGATTTGTTTTGTTATTTAAGGCTGCAAACCCATCCCAAACTTTCTTGGGATTAAGCTTCCTCCACTGAAACTAATTATACTCACCTTTGGGTAAGTACACGAGGTTACCTGAGCATTGTTATAATTTGTGTTCATTGTGAAATTCTTTGGGAAAATAAAGAGCTGAAAGTTGGTTTATAAAATTAATTGAAAAATGGAGCCTATTTATACTTTTTAAAAACAGCATTAAAAATAACCTTCCAACATCTAGCTTTTTTAAAAAAATAGTACATATTCAAATATATGATTTTTGTTTTCCTACCTCATCTTCAGACATTTAATTTTTTAGTGAAGAGGTTGGATTCTTTGAAGCTTGGCTCTTTGTTACATGACAGCAAAGGGACAAGGAAGTTGGGAGTGCCATTATGTGTGAATTTAGGTGAGGTATTATGCAAGCGTGAGCACATGTCTGTGAGAGTGAGCAGTGCGTGAGAGTGTGCAAGGGCAAGAGCCTCTCCGTGCTGTCTGTTGATTCATTGTAGTTGTGTTGTACTATTTCCCTATCTACCCAGGGAAACATGCATGTTAGAACAAGTGTCTTTCTCTGTGTGCTTTTCCCTGCCAGTGTTGTGTCAGTGTGTCAGCATGTTTGTTTCCCTCCCCCATGGGAATTGCGTTCTCTCTGTTTCTATTCTCACCTCCCCCCTCAACCAACTGTTCTTTTGCCTCACTGCACCAGCGGAACAATGGATATTTCACACACACACACACACAAAGACCAAGGGGACACCACAGGCACTTAGGGACACCACACAAAGACACGAAGACACAAAACAGGGTTGCCCTTTCTCTCATTCATGGAGCCGTGCCCTGAGAGCCACTAGGAGACGGAGCACTTCTGAATAACCACTGCTGGTGCACTAGTTTCTCTCGTACACCAGTTGAAATCAAACACACCCCACACAAACAACAGAGCTCCTGAGTCATAACCTGTCAGTCCCAGTCATGTACAGACAATCTCGCTCTCTCCCTCTCAGTCTCTCTCTGTCACACAAAGGCTGCCCACGCACGGACTTACCAGCAGCCTTCCCTCCTTTTGCACACCTTAGTGGACACTCTCAAATGGCCAAAGAGACTGCAGCAGTTCCTTGCTTGCCTGTTTGCTTGCTTGCTTGCTTCCTCCTTTCCTTCCTCTTTTGGACACCTAAGGCCCTTGCTCACTCCCTCACACACCGCAATGGCACACAGATATATACAAATCAGCAGTCCTTCTCCTCCTTCTTCTTCCCCACGCACATGCAACTAAAGGCCCCCACATCGTCGTCCCCCTCGGCCTCTCTCTCCCTCCCGTGGGACCACCGTAAACAGACTTACCAACGTGAGCATGCAGCTGTGCGCTGTCCACCACCGAGGTGCTGAAAACTTCACCTCCCTGCCTCCCGTGCCCGTCTCTTTCCCCCTGCTGCTGAGCTCAGTGTGGGGTAGAAAGAGCCATCCCACATCTCCCTCTCTCTCCAGCCCTCCGCCTGCCAGGCCAACCTCCTCCCTTCCGCTCCCACCCAAAGGGGAAACAAACACACACACACAAACACACTTCACAAGACCAAGACACAACACCGTCGCCACTGAAGGCCCATACTCACCTGCTACAACCAACCCCTTTGGCTTAATATTATTTTTGAGAGAGGAAGGATGGAAGGAGAGGAGTGGGGGGTGGGGGGGTCTCCCCCACCTCTTCCCCTCCCTGCCAGAAAGGAAAAAAAAATATAACAGGGAGGTGAAGAAAAAGGGTAAAGAAAGCTCTCCCCCCTCCACCTCCAAGGGATTAAGGAAACCCCTAATAGAGAAAATAAATGGAGAAAAAGAGGGGATCGGAGATGGTTTTGGCAGGGAGCAGGCGGTGTGGGGGGGAGAGATGCAGGATGTCGATGAACAGGAGTCAGTCTGTCCGTCTGTCCCCCCAACACACCTTGTGCGTCTCTGCTCCCCACCCCCCCACCCCTGGTCTCCGGATGCAGGCTGCGCCTTCTGGTACTGCGGACCCTGCGATGACATCACTACCTCTTAAGGTGGAATTTTGGGGCTTCTCACGCACCGGTTGTTTGGAGGAATGTGGGGATGGGTAATGTATGTCAAGGAAGGTCGCCAAGGGTTCCAGAGACTGCAACTCAACCTGGGTCCCTCTGGAGTCATCAAAAGTAGCTTTCCACCCATCTCTGTGAATCCATCAGAAGTAAAGGAGAGGGGATGGAGAGCTACAAATTTGGAGGTATATGTTTGAAGTTGTGTGTGTCTCTGTGTGTTTGTTCCTCAGTGCACATGCAAAAAGCTAGCCACTCAGCCAGCCCAGATTAGGAGAAGCCACAAGTAGGAGAAGGGAGGTCTTTTTCCCCCTGGGACAGGGGCTTAAGAGACATCTCACCTCCTCTTTAAAACTCATGGAAGAGCCCCAGGGGGAAGTAAAGGCAAAGGGACAGGTAAAGGAGAGTGAATGCAGCCACCTTAAAGAAAAGGAGCTCTGGGAGGCTGAGGTGAGTTGGGGGGGTCCTGAGTCAGCTGAAGGGGGGGAGGCAGCCAGGAAGATGAGGATGTGAGGTGGTTTGGCTGCAGTGGGAAAGAGTTCCATTTAGCACGGAATTTGCAAAAGAATCTCCAAAATGTGTGGGAGCCATGAAAGGAGCCCATATTAAGATGACATGGCAACCCATGTGCTGTGGTGGGGAAGGTGGAATTATTTAATTGGGACCAATGTGTCTTGAATCCGAATGGAGTCCTCCTACATCCCAAGGGCAGGATTCATGGGGGGGGGCAGCTTTGTCTCTCAGCACCATAGACAAGACAGTTTTGTGCTCTGTTTTCAGTAGTTTTACTGTCTGAGGAACCCCTGTTCTCCCCCATCCTAAATAATTTTCCAATCCAAGCATTGTTGCAAAGATAATTAGACCAGCTCTTCCCAGTGGTGTATCCTCTGTACCTGTTGGACTGCAAACCACATCATTAGCAGTCAGTGTCTTGAGTGAGGATGAAGGGCTTTGCCAGCCATCATGTCTGAAAGATGCTCCATTAGGGGAGGCTCAATTAGATGATAGATTCTTATCTGTCCAAAGCCCCTGAGACAAAGTGGCTTCAATTGACTGGGCCTTTAAAAGGTACCACCTCCTGTCACTGTGCATGCTCTGTGCCCATGGTTCAGGGTTGGGGAATTATGTGGCCCTGCAGATGCTGTTGAATTGCAACTCTCAGCATCCTTCACCATTAGCTATTCTGGCTGGGACTGGTGGGAGTTGCATAAAAGCTAGAGGGTAACACAGTTCCTTGCTTTGTGATGTCTAAAATCTGGTTTTAAAACTATGGCCTCAGTTGCTGTCAACAGGCAAAATATGTAGTCTTTATGGTGTCTGGGATTATAAACCTGGAGGTCAGCCTGTGGAGGGAAGAGCCTGTATTATACAGGGCTGAAATTGGTTTCTTATGCACAATTCCTTATATCAATGCTTAAACTGTCACGGTTTGTTTCTATTATGCTGGGGACCAGCCAACTCTTTTCTCTTCTTTCTTTCTTTCTTTCTTTCCTTCCTTCCTTCCTTCCTTCCTTCCTTCCTTCCTTCCTTCCTTCCTTCCTTCCTTCCTTCCTTCCTTTCCTGGAGTCTGTTCAGAATTATAGCCCTATCATTCCACTTTAACTGCCATGGTTCCAGCCTATGAATTATGGGGTTTGTAGTTTGGTGAGGTATTGGTGCATTCTGACTGAGAATTCTAAATGGCTCTCCCTAAACTACCAGTTCCAGAATTTCATTAGATGGAACCATGGCAATTAGAGTGAAATCATAGTGCTACAATTCTGTAGTGTGAATGGGCCCTGGAAACCCATCATGGACTGACATGCAATAGTTCATAGACAAGGATCAGTGCATGGACTACCACCTTGAGTAGCGCGGCCTTATATGACACACCAGTCTGAGTAAAGAAGTTATGTTGTCATGCCCTTGTCTGCCTTAATATGGTTTGGATTATTCTGTATTTAGGTGGACTCTAGATTGTTGGACCACAGCTCTCACCAACCTTAACAGCTGGATGTAATGGTGTGGGACGATGGGAGATGATGTCCAACAACATCTGGAGGGCCAGAAGTTGCCCAACCCACCCTAAATCATGACACAGACTTTTGTGAACAAACAAACTATGAAAACAAGGCTTGACCTGTCACAAGAGACTGAGGTTCAAATCTCTGCTTGGCCAGGAAGTCCACTGGATGACTTTGAGTCAAGCTCTCTTGCTTGCTTGCTTAATGTTGCCAGTTATTCAAAAATATCCATAAAGGAAAGTTGAAATTCATGACATGTAGGATTGGCAATCAGGAAGCAGCTATTAACAAATTTATGATCTATTTAAATAACAAATGAAAATGTTGATTTCAGTTAACTTAGCCACACACACACACGCTATATATATTTTGTAAAATTAACATATTGTCCACATTCTTAAATTACGTGATGCACACACTTCTTTCTTCAGACAGTCTGGCCGGTAGCTTCCTTTCTCATTGTTGGACTGGAGCAATGATAGCTGCTAAGAGGGGCTGCCGTTTTTGCTGCTGAAGCATGTGTGCATGCTTGGAAGCCAGACTGGGGATTGTAACTACAAGAACATCTTTCCAAAGGATGCTATGCCATTTTCAGAACTTGGAAATGTCACCTTTTTAAAAATATGACCAACTCTAAGAATCCTCTGGCAAACACAGGGCATTCTTAAAACTGTACTCCAAAAATGTTACCTTTTACTGAGGTGCTCAATGGATGGATCTCTAAGCCCTTCTCTCCCTCTCTCTCTCTCTCTCTCTGCTGGGCTGCTTGCAATTCCCTCCCTCCCTCCCTCCCTCTTGTGGCCTGTATACAATTTTGTGGAAGACCTCATGGGGCCCCCAGGACCTCCATAGTATTGTACTGGAACGTGCTCTATACCATTCAGTTATGCTACCTCTGGACATATAGTTTCCATTGTGGCTAAAAGTACTAGACGCAAGTGAGAGACCACAGTGGCGAAGTGTTTTGAGCACTGGACTACAATTCTTGTGTCCAGGGTTAAAATCCCTGCTCAGCCACAGAAACCATCTGGGTGACCTTGGACCTTTCAGCCTCTAAGGAAGGCAAAGGCAAGCCCCTTCTGAACAAATTCTGCCAAGAAACCCCCATGATAGTTTTGCCTTAGGGTCACCAGAAGTTAGAAATGACTTGAAAGCACACAACAAGAAGACCTAAGTCTTTGTCTGCTTGCCTCTTTAAGACATCTAAGCCAGCGGGCACCATCACATCTTGGGATAGCAAATTTATTATAATTAAATACTGTGTAATTACGGAGCTGTATCAGGAATATCTTTGCTACTGGCTCAGATTGGTTCAGCGGTCACTCCCTTTCCCTAAGGAGTCCTGCAAATGTAGTTCAGTCAAGATAAAAGGTAAGTATCCCTAATGGAGAATTCTCAGGGTTCTTCGGGAAGAAAGCTCTCTTCTAAAGACTGGCGTTACACCAATATAAGAAAGACTCTGTGCAAGAACAGAAGTTGCTTAGCCTACTCTTAAAGGATTGTACAAAAATCTAGCACTTTGTTTAGGATGGGTGAGAATCATGTGGTCTTCTTGATGATATTGGACTACCAGTCCCAGCAGCCCTAATCAGCATAGACATTGGTGAGGAATGCTGGGAGTTGCAATCCAACAACATACAGCTAACCACATGATTCCCACCATTAGTTTAGGACACACATGGCAGGAATAATTATACCACCTTATTTGGGAAGTACCCTAATATTTAACTTTCATCCCCAGCTCCTAACTGACTCCCAACATTTGGCAAAATAAGTTAATAATTTTACATTGTTAACAAATTTGAAAATTTTTGTCAGCTTTAAAACATCTTGTCTAATTATTCTCTTTGAATTCTTTCTCCTAATTTCCCTAATATGTTTATTTAAATTCTCCTTTTGTCTCCAAATCACCCTTTTCCAAGCAATTATGCTGTATCCTAGGTAGAAATGAAGGAAGGCATAGAAGATGCTCTTAATCGATGTTTCACCAATGTAAAGAATAACGTAGCCTTTTGTAAAATGTGTGTGTGTGTTTGTGTGAAGAGGATAATAAAAAATATTTAAAAATAAAAATAAAAAAAGCAAAAGAGAACTGCACAGAGAAGAACGAAAAAATCTGCCCCCACCCTATGCACACCTTCCTCCAACAGTGTCCAGTGTGCTGTGTTAGCCTCCTCTATTTGTCAGCTTCCAGATGGCTAGGGCTACAACTCCCATCACTCCCTCAAAGCATGGGAACTGTAGTCCAACATATCTGGAAGCAAGACTGCCTGACACACACTGGAAGAGGCTGTGCTACAGAATCAATATATCACCAATTTCAAAAGCAAATGTCAATTATTCATATTAAACTTATGAGCTTCGCGCATGGTGCACATGGTGAGTGGTGAAACTCTGGGGAGAGCTGTCGTGTTCTGCTGTCAGGCACTGCAGGAACCCACCTGCTATTACAAGACAGCAGCAGAGAGATGTTTTCCAGTGATCAAACAGGGTCTCACAGAACAAACGAGGCCGTTTAACATTCTGCTGAGCGTGGCTGCATGCGCCTGCGTCCTGAGTAACAGATTTTAACTCTCTGTTTTCCTCTACTATCTTTCAATGTTCCTTCATTGGGCCTTTCCATCTCAAGTTACTTGTGCACAAAGAAGATGTAGGTGTTATTGCTTTGTTGGAAAAGATTCATATCAGTCCTTACTCCCACCCTACTGCTAGCACATGTTCTAGGATTGCTCCAAGCCAGGTATCTCTCTTGTGGGGTACACTCTACATTCCAGGAGGTACATTCTCTGGGATTTTTTAGAGATCTATAGTGTATCTGCATACCTTCCAACTGTTCTGATTTGTCAGTCTCAATCAACCCTCCACTATCCCACTTTTTAAACTTCTTTTAAAATGTCCCAGTTTCTCTCTCCTCTTCACACTTTCCCCCTTTCGTCCTTAGGTTACCTCAGTTGCTGCCAAGGGCAAAAGCAGTTTCTATTCTGTTGCTTCACCTGGAGGGAGAGGAGAGAGAGGAAGGGCAGAATCTTACTGTTCCTGGTAGACACAGGGAAAAGCAAACTGCTGCAGCTTCTCCTA